>CANXYC010886960.1:0-27186 GCA_948193065.1 Aleurites moluccanus | reverse complement strand
TTGACTTATTTGCTCGAAGAAGCTTTATTGTAATTATTCTTTTGAGATACTTTGTATAATTATTAATGGTGTTGTGATATAATATGTATTGGAGTACATTCTAGAGCTCCGTAGCTAGTCTTTTGGGAATAATAGAATATTGATGTACAAATGTTATCCTTTGGATACTCTTGTTCCTCTTTGATGAGAGATGTCTTCTTTAGATCATTAAGGAACAAGAGAAAGATATGGAATGATATAGTAAAGAAATGATTTATGCTAGAATGGGTTATGATATGTTATAGCATGATATAAATATATGATATAATTGTATGTAAGATTCAGAATGTGGGAGTTCTACGGGTTTATGGTGGCCTTAAGCCTACCCTTACCCTAGGACCGTCGCACCACTGGAGTTGGGGTGTGACATGATCATTTTGCCTCTAGTTCACCAAAAACTCAATTTTACCCGGTTGTTTCCTAACAGCCTTTAAACCTTCTTTATTCATACAAACACATCATATAACATGTATACATGTCAAATTCAAACATAAACATATAATAAATCACAACATTCAAATCAAGTCAAAAGCTCCAAGGTTGCCCTCTGTTGTTTAGGTTCTAAATTTTAACTAAGGTGTTACATGTTTTGCTTATCTTGAAATAAGTTGAAGATTTGATAAATTCCTATCACAACTTCTTTAACATAAATCTTGACCATTGAAATTGGAGATATAAATGATTAATTCCATGATCATGGACTGAAGTATCACCGGTATTTGTTGAAATTATCTTCAACCGAATTTAAAGTAAGCTTGCAAATTTTAGTTTAATAAAAGTGGGACCAAGACATTCCTTGTGCATGCATGTGATGGGAGAACTACAAGCCATTTAAAGTCATGCAAAAAATTATTTTTCATGTTCAAAAGAGCGTGATCAATTTTGGTATTGAAAAGGATGATGGATTTACTTTGGCAAACAGTGGGCCCTTAATTAATGAGGACCGACCATACAAATTCATGCAACACATGGTTTTGCATTTGAAGAAGCCGAATGACTATTGAAAATTAAAATGTTATTTTAGATTTGGCTTGAATTTTTCTATTAGTTGATCACATGGGATAAATCAGTACATCATTGATTGGATATAATGTGTACAATTCTTCAATTTTCTTAGACAATCAATTAAAGGATTATAGGGTGAATTGTTCACTTGCCAAAACATAGGATTTAAGCATTGGACTTTGATTTGGAGCATACCTTGAGCTTGTTTCAATTGACACAGCAAAACCCAGTCCAAGCAATAACTGCTAAGCAAGTTTTACAACCCACGAAGTAGCAGTTAGGGTTTCTTTTAGCTCTAACCTCCATTCAGCCACACACACGTCTATCAACAAAAATTGAAGGCATTCTTCTCTGCCCAAAGCAGTTATATTTCTCTGAGTTGACGATTACTATACCTAAATACTCATCCTTTTGAGTTGATGGTTCAATCTATATAATCAACATTGGTTGATGGTTCTTGAAGCCTGCACACCAAATCCATGCAAGCAAAGTTGACGGTAATCTTCGCCTATATACAGTGTTTTCAAATTATTTATATTGTATTCAAAATCTGATTTTAATTAATTGACCATGTTCATACCTCTATATTGATTAAATTAGGATCTTTACCTTTTGTAATCACTATTAATCATATTAATATAATTTTCAGTATTTATTTCATTAGACTATAATAAATGACCCATCATTTTAAAACAATCTAAAAATTAAGCTCCTAATTACCATTAATTCGCAAATTAATGATTTTTTTTGGTGCAAATAGGTATATATTTAGTATGTCATAATTTTGAAAAAAAAAATATATAAATATATAATATTTTTTAAAAAACATATTTGTAACAGTAAAAATAAAATTTTATCTTATTTTTTCAGCATTTTTGTAAAAATTCCATTTTTCAAATCAAAACCCAGTCTCGTTATAACTTATTGCATATGGGCCCAAACTCCGAACATCAATTTAGGGCCATTAAAAGGGAAATCAAAGATAAATTGATCTCAAGCCCATAAAATTTAGATTGGGTTTGATTTTGGGCCCAATTCATCCAATACATGTGGCCCAAACATGACTACCGATCTCTCTCTCTCTCCCCCTCTCTCCCCTCTTGGCTCTTGGTTTTGATCTCTACAATCGGTACATTTCGTTGAGTTGAAGCTTGATAACAGTAGAAAGAATGGCGACAGCCCTAGCTCGCTTCTCTAGAAAAGCACTAACCACCACGATCTCACCATATTGCCTTCTTCTTAACCGTTCTTTCTCCGTTGAGGCGTCGACCAAATCGGTTACGCCGTCGCTGGATCGAGTGAAGTGGGACTATCGAGGTCAGAGACAGATAATTCCTTTGGGCCAGTGGCTCCCCAAGGTCGCCGTTGACGCTTACGTGGCACCCAATGTTGTTCTAGCCGGTCAAGTCTCTGTCTGCGATGGAGCTTCAGTTTGGAGTGGATCGGTTCTCCGTGGCGATCTCAACAAGATCACAGTTGGTTTCTGTTCCAATGTTCAAGAGAGATGCGTTATTCATGCTGCCTGGAACTCTCCAACAGGTTCGAGTTTTATTTTTTTTTCATTGATTTATTAGGGTTTTAGGTTATGATTAGGTTTTAATTGTCAATTTGGGGGGTTAGTTAGGGTTTATATCAATTTTTAGGTTTTATTGTGTCAAATTTAAGAAATTTTTAGCTTGAGCTTGCTTGGACTCTCCTCATATTGGCCAGTTCTTTCTGTAATTTTTTGCACCTACCTGTTGCTTTTGAATTGCTCAGCATCTCTGCGGATAAACTACCGAATCCTTTTGATAGTTATTTCTTGAATTTGATCAGAAGAATTCATTTATTTTTTGCTGTAGGCCTTAGCATTGATAGTCTGCAAAATCACCATATTGTAATTGTAGAAAAACGTGTGATATTTTTTGTGTTCTGTGGATCTATATATGCATGAAAATTAAAATTACATTAATAACTATTGCCAATGGATGAAGAAACTATAACAAGGGCGTCTTAGAAATTGTTCCTTGGCCCCTGCTTATTGATTTCTATGGGAATTTAATTGCAGCATTTCTCATTAAATTTATAATTCTTGAAGAAATGCGAAATTTGATCCTTATTATGGACTCAGTACACCTCTGATTTCATTGCTGTTTATGTACTACTTTCATTTCCCAGGACTGCCGGCAGAGACATCTATTGAAAGGTTTGTGACAATTGGTGCATATAGTCTGTTGCGGTCGTGCACGATTGAGCCAGAGTGCATTATCGGACAACATTCCATCCTTATGGAAGGTTCTTTGGTGGAGACACACGCAATCCTTGAAGCAGGTTCTGTGGTTCCCCCAGGGAGAAGAATCCCAACTGGTGAACTTTGGGCAGGAAATCCAGCAAGGTTTGTGAGGGTTCTGACCCACGAAGAGACTTTAGAAATCCCTAAACTTGCTGTTGCAATTAATGATCTCAGCAAAAACCATTTTTCAGAGTTTCTTCCTTACTCCACAGTATATTTAGAGGTTGAAAAGTTGAAAAAGAAATTGGGTATTTCTGTCTGATGCATCTTACTGTCATGCTTTACTGTACTGTTTAATGGCAAGGAAATAAATAGGTCAAGAACATATAAAACAGACTTCTCCATTTTTTTTTGGTTTGTATTTGATTTTGTTGGCTGTTGAAAGAGCTTTTGAATTTCAATCAAATGGGTGAGTAGTCACTAGAGACATTATCAAGTGTTCTTTGTTTGCATGCCCTGCGCATTATTCCTAAGACATTATCAAGTATTTGGCCTTGATCATCTTCAGTTGATGTAGGCTTTCAAGAGAATAGTTCATTTTTTCCTTCATATCAGAGAAAATATTCCAGTTCGTTGGTAACAACTGTTTTGTGTTGTTTCTAAGTATATATCAATTGTTTGTTTTGTGGAAAAGATTATATTGATGTGCTAAGAATTGTTTTGCAATTGTGATTTAACTTGGAAATAAAACCAGGTATTTGAAACTCATATTTTGAGTTGCTATCATGGTGAGGTATGTACTGAAGGTGCAATTTCACATACGCTAGATGGTGTTGCTAGTGCAAGTAATGAGTCCGAGGAAGTGCATTTTCTATTATAAGCAATTGCTATGGCAAAAGTTGGGCTCGTTTGACTTATGGGGAACTCATCTAATTTAAAAACGTTAAGAACTAGTCAAATAATAGAAACAGAAAATGAAAAATTGATGAGAAACTGCTCAACTCAATGATGATTTTGAAAAACCGACTGGAATTTTTTTTTTTTTTTATCTTTATTTAGAAATATTGTGTACAATTTAAATGTCAACTACAAATGTTAAAACAAACATGAGAGTTTGAATATGTTACTACAAATCTACAATCCAGATCTCGTGTTCTAACTGTTATATTTTTCTTTGAGATTGTGTTAAAGTATAAATCTACAATAAATTCAATGTATTTACTTCTCAATTTAACAATTATTTTCTATCTTAAAATGAGCTAAAAAAAAAGTTACTATATTCATCCAAAAAAAAATAAACTCATTTTTTTTTTATTTATCCAAAATTATAATTCATTTTTTTAAAGTATATTAATTTATTAATATATCCTTATTTAATATTTCACTACACTATATTTTTATTAATAAATAATTAATTAAATATTAAACTAAACAACACAAATATCCTAAAAATAAATGAAATTTTATTAATAATAAAACTTTATCGGAGATTTGAAAGTCAAAATTTTGTAAGTGGTAAGATTTAGTATTAAATAAAATTTTAATGGTAATGAAATTTTATTGATTTGTATAATTAATATTAAAAAATTAAATAATAATTATTTTCAAGATAATTATATATTAATACAAATGAAGGGTATTTGTAAAAAATATAAAGTAAAAAATATTATTTTGATTAAATTAATTATTTTTTTTAATTTGTGTAAAAATAAAAGTATGATTATCTTTTCTGGACGAAGATAATATCTTTTTATGAAAAAATTTTATTTAATAAAAAATTATTTAAAATATTAAAAATATAAATGAAGTAAATATTTTCATCGGTGAAAACTTAAAAAAACATATAAGAAATGATCGACATAATTATAAGAAGTATGAAAATTTTGGCTATAATATGAGAAATGAGGAGGGGACAATCATCTTTAATTTTATGATTTAATCCTAATAAATACTCATTTTATATAAAAGAAATTTCATACAGTCAGGAACGGATGCACGTTAAGGCAAGGGAGAACACTGCCCCCCTTAATTTTTTAAAATTTTTAGGTTAAATTATATTTTAGTCCCTAAAATTTAATAAAATTGCTCAAATAATCCTTGACCTTTAAAAAATTAACTCTTTAGACCTTGATAAATTACTATTTACTATTATTTTTCCTTCATTTTCTTTTCAATTTTACTTTATTTTATTTCACAATTTTTTTTTTCATTTTTCTCAGATGACATTATAATGATTTTTAGTTATTTTTAATTGAAATATATATATATATATATATATGGTACTTTTTTTTATTTTTATATTTTTTAAATAAATTTATTTCATTATCAATAGTACCTATTTCAAAAAATTTTGGGTTTGTTCTTAGACGTGAGGGGTACCCTCCCTTCTTCAAATTTCTGGATTTGTCTATGCATATAGTGACTTTTAAAAGTGGACAAAATAGAAGATAAATTGACTTTATTCTCATAAGAAAGACAAATCGATTCTTATACATGGATTATATAGTGATTCGGAGAAAAGTATTAATAAGTCAATGTAGGTTGATAGTTCTTGATATTAATATCAGGATAAAGATATGGAGTTATAGAAGAAATAAGAAATCTAAAATAAAGTGGTGTGAATAAAAAGTAGTGAAGCAAACCATGTTTAATAATGAACTCTTCAAGTCAGAAACATGAAAGTCTAATATGGAGGCCAATGCTATGTTGATAAACATGACTTTAAGGATTATGAATATTGCTAGAAAAATTATGGGAGAGTTTTAGGAAAGTGAGAAGTGATAATAGAGTGAGGAAATACAAAAAGCAGTAGAGTAAAAAGGTAATGATACAAGAGACTACCAAAATGAAATAATAGAGAGGTTTATGAGCAATATAAGAAAGCCAAAAAAAAAAAAAGGCAAAAAATATTATGAGCCAAGTAAAAGCTTGAGCCTTTAGAAAGGTGTATGAGAAACTTGGAATGTGAAAAGGATATATATATGTTAGCAAGGAGAAGAGAAATAAAATGTTTAGATCTTAATCATGTAAAGTGTATTAAGAATAAAGAAGGAAAGGTTTTGGAGAAAGATGAGGACATTAAAGAAAGGTGTAAGAGTTACTTTAATGAATTTTTCAGTAATAGTTTAGGTGGTAACATGGTTAACATAAACTACATGACTATAGAGAAGAATGTGACATTCACTAAAAATATTAGATTTGCGAAGGTCAAGGAGACTTTGAAGAGAATGAAAGTTGAAAAAGCCTATGACACGATGAAATACCGATTGAAATATGGAAGTATTTGGATGATGCATGAGTAGTTTGGTTAACTAGATTGTTTAACAAAATCCTAACTTTAAGAAAAATTCTAAACGAATTGAGCAAAAATATTTTAATATCAATTTTAAAAATAAGGGAGACATTTAGAGTTACTCAAATTATAGGTGAATTAAGCTCATGAGTCATATTTTAAAGTTGTGAAAAAGAGTTATAGAACATCACTTACATGGTATTACATCTATATCTACAAATAAATTTGAATTCATGCCAAATCGATTAATAATGAAAGCAATCTTTCTTATTAAAAGTTTGATGGAGAAATGTAGAGATGTAAGAAAAGACTTGCATATAATTTTCATTGACTTGAAGAAGATTTATGGCAAAATCCCAAGAAAAGTTTTATGATGAATATTAAAATGTAAATGGCTATCAATTAGGTACATATAATTATTGAATGACATGTATGAAGAAGCAAGTATTAGTGTGAACACAGTTGGAGGAGACTCATGAGACTTTTATATATTAGTTGGTTTGCATCAAATGTCTGCAGTGAGCCTTTACCTCTTTATTTTGGTGAATTAATAAAGCATATAGAAGATAAAATTCTTTAGAGCATGATATTTGTAGACGATATTATGCTAGTATATGAGACACATGAGAGAATTAATAGAAAGTTAGAATTGTGGAAAATCACTTTGGAATCCAAGTATTTCAGGTTAAGAATAAATAATATAGAATATATGCATTATAAATTTAGTGAAGATTGGAGTAGAGATAATAAGAGAGTTAATTTGGATGAAGTAACATTATCTCAAAGCACCAATTTTAAATATTTAAGCTAAACCTTTCAAGGAGATGATAATTATGAGGAGGATGTTAATATAGAATAAAAGTAAGTTGTTGAAATAGATGCTTGTCATGAGAGTTATTTGCAAGATTCTTAATAAATTAAAAGGAATTGACAATGAAGAGATAATATATATTAAAAATAAATTTATCGAAATAAAAATATTAAGATAAATACGTGGTCATAACAGAATATATAAGATATATAATAATAATATTAAAAATAAAATCAGAATCTCATCATTAAAGATAAAATAATAAAATGGAGTTTAGCGATTTATGCAAGTGAAACAAATATTTAGATCGACTCTTGTTAGGAAGGTTAGTTGTCATAATAAATAAGAGTAACAATATGATGAAGTATTATAATTATTAGTAAAAGTTTCTATTAAAAAAATAAATTATTCAAGGAAGCACACGTGGCATGATCAAATACGGTTTTGCTAATCATCACGACAGAAAAGTGTGTATGATATATGAAATAAAAAGAAAAACAGAGTCTTTTGAAGCAGACGATAGTGTTGTGAAAAAAAGGTTGAGAGAGAGAGAGAGAAATTCGGAACAAAAATGGCGTTGAGTGCAACGTTCATCGGAGCATTGTTAGGATTGGGCACCCAGATGTACTCTAATGCCCTTCGCAAACTTCCTTACATGCGCCGTAATGTCCAAATTAATAAAATTTGATTTCTTGTTTTGTTTTTGGATTTTCATAAATTGAATTTGAATTTGAATTACATGTATTCATTTGCAGATCCGTGGGAGCATGCGATTGGAATGGGATTGGGAGCTGTGTTTGTGAACCAGTTGGTGAAATGGGACGCTCAACTCCAACAAGACCTCGATAAGATGCTCGACAAAGCCAAGGCCGCCAATGAGCGTCGTTACTTCGGTACTCTCATTTTTATTCATTTCAATCCTTCAATCAATTTGTTAAGCTTAATTTTATCTTTTTGCCTGATTATCGACTGCAATTTGAAATGATAAATTAAGGGTATTTGTTTGAAAAATGTTACTTTCATTTGTGTAGGAGCTATCAGCTATGGTAGAATTAATTGTTATTAGTTTATTGAGTTCATGATAGTATGAGGGCTTTTATTAGTTATTGAAAAAAATATTATTATCTAAAATACAAAGATGACGAAAATGGTTTTTTAGTGGGTGCTTAGATTAACGGACAATTAAGGGGAATGGAAATATGAAAGTGAAAAATGGACTAGAGATAAGGGATGGTTATGAGAAAGGCAGACTTGTAGTGAGAGATGATATATGGAATTAAAAATGAGATTTTGAAGAATTTAAAAACAGCTAAAGGATACCGGAAGTAATATTAGTTACTAATGGAAAAGCAAGCTTACTTGCAACAAGGGGAGAATAAGGTAGAAATGGTTGGGGTTGTTGTCACACAATAAGGTCATACATGAGTGATGAAGGTGCAATTGTGAAGGAGTTGGAGGCATCAACAAGAAGTCTAAACTTCTAATGATACAGATAAAAATATCTTACAAATAAGGTCTAAATGACGCTTGCATAGGGATATGTAAATAGCCATGGAAAATATCATCAAATTTTATCATTTTTTTTTTGTCAGATTTCTTTGATTCCATTATATTATTGTGGCATTTGGCTATCATTCTAATGGTCCAATATTATTCTGGCTTTGCAAGTAATTTGCTCGATATCCATTCATGTCCCTAATGCAAAAGTTGGCATGCAAGTTAGCCCCAATACTGCAGCAGGTTTAATTTGCTGATTTTTTTTTAGGCTTTTACTGATTCCTTGGTGATAACATTTATGAATTCAAGGTCTAGTCATTAAAGAATGATGTCGGTTGGATTATCCCCAGGTTTGTTATCTTGGACTCTTCATGATTACTTTTGAGATTCTTCTCCATCTTCGGTTTCTATTAAGAACCTAAGAGGAGTTAAGTTATGCTGTTTCTATTGTGATGTCCTCTACCATAGCATTTGTAACCTAGGAAGAGGAGGAAAAGAGCTCCTATGAAAAAGTGGAAAAAAAGGGGGAAGGGAAGAAAGGCAGGGGGGGTTTGGGTGTTGTAAGAGAAACATTGAATGGAAAATTGGACATGACTCATGAGAAAGAGGATGGTTATGAGAAATAGAGACTGGGAGGTGATGTATGGAATTAAAATGAGATTTTGGAAAAAGTTAAGCTACATTTGGATTGAGAATTTTGAAATCCATGGAATTTATCAAAATCCATAGAATTAAAAATCTGGATTTTCTGTTTCATGGATTTATACAATTTCACTTGTTTGAAATAAAAATAAAATCCATGGATTTTAATGACACTTTTGTAATAAAAAAAATAATTTACAAAATCCTTCATTTTGAGGATTTCAAATAAAAAATAAACTATTTTTTTTATTAATCAAATAATGGATTTTGACAAAATCCATGTATTTTCTAAAATCTCTCATCCAAATTCCATTAATCCAAACATGGCCAAAAGGCAATGGAATTTGGCACTTGGAAGTAATATTAGTAACTACTTGTGACAAGCATACTTGCAACAAGGAGAGAAAAAGGAAGAAATGGTTGGGGTTGCTGTCACATGGTTGAATTTGCAGCCAGAAGGTGCAGCGGCAAAGGAGTTGGGAGCATCCACAAAAAGTTTAAACATCTAATGTGATGGAAAAAAAGTTGGCTTTGAGATGAGGCATGAGGGCTAGATGATGCTCATATAGGGGTGTAAATCACCATGTTATCTTCTTGTCATTGTGTTTTTATTATTAATTTTCTTTTCATTCTAGCAGCCAATATCTTTCATTTGAATCTCACAGTCTTAGTCAAGAATTGAAAATAAAAGAATATTTTTAACTCTAATGTATTCTTTCTCTCTCTTTTGGTCCCTGCATGTCACCAGTTCTCACACTCTTATGTCCTCTGTTTTGCCCGTTATCCGTCTTCATCAATTGTGAGAGAGATACTCTCATCTTATTATTACTAGTTCATAACTATTTTAAAGTACTCCGCCTAGGTATGAATTTCTCATGTTGGTCCAAGCCTAGATAAAGGACGAGAGTTATGTAAGGTGACAGCCAGTGCAAAATTGTCGAATCTCATGTTATAGATTCAATTAATATAAACATTGGGGTGTCCTCTATACACCTATCTGAGTACATAGCCTGAAATCATTTAAAGTGGAAATAAATAGTTCATATGATTGATTCCAATTAGTTTTGTGATTAAGGCTAGGTTGAGTTGAGTTTATAGTTATTTTAAACAATTCATTTTATTTCCATTGCAGGCCATCTTAGGTCTTTGAATACGGCTTTTTCTGTCCGAGCTTCCTATGCCATAACAACCCTTTTTTTTTTTTTTAAGGTAGCCTAATTTGTGAGTTCAGTTTTGCCTTATTACAATGTAAAACCTTGAGACTCAAATTCTATAATGCTGCAACCAATGCTAAACAAGCCTATAAGAACTTTTCTGCCAGTAACCCTTCAAAGTTCTTACTTCTGAAACAAATTCTTTGTGCTTATTATTATTATTATTATTATTATTATTATTATTATTATTATTATTATTATTATTATTATTTTTAATTTTCTTTTTCTTCATATGAAAGCAGTAGTTTTATGTTCATGAACTATCTTAAGATGCAAAACTTTTAACTACACTCTTCTATCTAAGAATTAGTGGTGTATCATCTTTATTGGTTATCCCTAAAATCAGTGTCAGACTGTCAGTTCATAAGGTCAAGGGGCAACCTTATCATTCCTTATTTTAGTTTCATTAATTTTAGTAATCCTGCCGTTAAAGCAAGTCTGTCTTCGTCTTTTTGATTGAGGGATAACATTCAAAATTTAACAATAGAAACATGATGTATTATGTCTCTGTTTAATATTGTGCCATTGTCAAATGTGACATTCAGTTTGAGATGGAATGATGGATGGAGTATATGCTGCTCCTGTAACCTATGGTTCGATGAACTTTATGTTTGGATGGTCCTCTCCCCATATGCATGTTCTTTGGTGCGGAATAAATTGTTTGACTTTCTTGAAATTTCAGTAGGATACTTTTTTATCATGTCTATTTGCGCTAATCTGTGAATTTTTTTTATGTACTTATTCAAAAGATAAGGCCTGGATTTACATTTAGATCCAAAAGTATTCTACGGATACTGTAGTTGTCTTTTACATCAAAATGTTAGGTGTCTATTTTAGCTAAAGTAGCTTTGTTTGCAGTAGGACTTGATATAATTGATGGGCATTATAATTTATGGTTTATCCATGCAACACCATATTCCCCTTGTTAATACATAATTCTATTTTATTCATATTTAACTTTTGGTTTCTTTGCAGATCAAGATGATGATTAGTGCCTTCATGTCGATGTACTTCTCAACTTTTGGACAAGGCGTTCCTGTTTCTGGAAAAATGTAGCCTCGGAACAATATTTGTCATGGCTGTATACACTTTTTTGGGTTTTTTCAGTCTGCTATGCTTCTAAGGTTGCTCGAACTTTTGTCAACTTGTACTGAATTGGCTAAATTTGCACCTCAAATAATGATTTGAAGCAATTGAGTGATTTTCTTTGTTGCAATCTGATTTTAATAAGATTATATCATACTATCAGTTTTACTTTCCACTGATCGTAATCAAAATTAAAGTAAGCCGCTTCGATATGAGTAAAATCTTTGGAATTTATTTTCATGATCATCAGTGGGTGTTGCTGCAGTAGATTATTAGCAAATATCAAACAATTTGTGACTTGGAATCTGATCTGTAAAAAGAGATAATCATGTGCAATTTCTCATTGTCATATTTCTCCAGAGGCCTTGAGAAATATAGGAGACAAAATACTGGTGCAATAATAGAAACAAAGACTATGAAGTTAGCATAAGATGTTTACAAAAACATGTAAAATTGATGCTTCTCTTATCTTCAACTTCACCCAAAATAATTGTGATTAACTATTTGTAAGGATCCATATTCATCTTCTCAAAATCCATCACCCTATTGTGGGACAAATGTAGGAGAAGATCACAGGCTTGCCGGGACGATGGTCTCTCTTGTGGGCTAGTTTTAGTGCACTGCAGTGCAATTTCAAGCACTTGATATGCTGCAGCTTCTTCACCTGGTAACAAGGGTTTCAGTTCAGGATCTATCAACTCGTCACGAGCAGATCCTTGCATTTCAATATGTTTCTCTACCCATCTCACCATATCTATCTCGACACCAAAAGATGCATCTGTTGGCATTTTTCCACTGACAAGTTCCATCAGCACGATACCCATGCTATAAACATCACTCTTCTCTGTTGCCTTTAATGAGTATGCATATTCTGAGAAAAACACAACAAATTTTTGTTAATATATGCAGGAAATGAACTCAAGTAGGATTGATTATTCAAAGCAGAATAGTACCTGGGGCAATGTAGCCATAAGAACCAGCGAACCAGGAATTGGATTCTGTGTTCGAGTCATAGTCCTCTACAAGCGCCTTTGCCAGTCCAAAATCTCCCAGATGTGCCTCCATCCTTGAATCAAGTAACACGTTGCTCGATTTGATATCCCTATGTATGAGAGTTGGCACACAGTCATGGTGAAGGTACTCAACTCCCTGAGCTAATCCAACAGATATCCTTAACCTTGCCTCCCAATCCAGGCTTTTCTTTATCTTGCTGTTAACTGGCTGTTGATGCAGCCAATCCCATACGCTTCCATTCTCCATATGCTCATATATCAACAGATTAGAACCTGCTCCTTTGTTAGTACAATATCCCATCAACTTTACCAGATGCCTGTGCCTAATCCTCCCAAGTGTCTTTACTTCTCTTGTAAAACTTTTGTTAAGCAGATAATCATCTTTCCATAGAATTCTCTTAACTGCTACTATTTCACCAGTGTGTAATTCAGCTCGATAGATTGTTCCAGACCCTCCTGAGCCAATGATGAACTCATCGCTTAAGTTTTTTGTAGCTTCCATAATCTCTTCCCATCTAAAATCTCTCTTGGCAATGCTGCCATTTTGGAAAAGTGGTCTGCGCTGCACTTTCGAAGAACTGGAAGAGTAAATGCAGCTCAGTTCGCTTCCTTTTCTGAAAGATTCTTGCTTGTGTTTGAAGAAGAGAGCAAGTCCAAGTATAAGCAGAGCAATTGCGGCTAAGGTTGTAATAGCTGATATTACCACCACAGTTGATTCACTTAGGCCAGACTGTTGATTGCCAGAAGTAAACTCATTGCAGTGATCAAGAGGGCTGCCACAAAGTTGCAAGTTTCCTTCGAATGCTTCAGCAGGCCAGTGTGAGAATTGCTTGCCTAATTTCCCCTGAAGATTGTTGAAAGATAGATTAAGCTTGCCAAGGCTGCTCATTTTTGCAACTTGTGGAGGGACTTCTCCCACAAGATGATTATGGGAGAGATCAAGAACTTCAAGTTTCAACAGTGTTCCAATAGAAGGTGGGATTTGACCAGTGAGATTATTGTAGCTGAGATCCAACATGCTTTGAAGATTCTTAAGTTGTCCAAGCAGAACCGGTAATTCGCCACTAAAGCTGTTATTAGACAGCCTAAGATCATACAACTTGCTTAGATTACCAATTGCTTGAGGGATTGGCCCTGACAATTGGTTATGGTTAAGGTTGAGAACATTAAGAGATTCCAATTTACCAATTTCAACAGGAAGAGTTCCATTCAGTGAATTCCCATCAAGAGAAAGCACTAACAATTTAGAACAATTGAATAGCTGTGGAGGAAGAGACCCAAAAAACTGATTAGATGAAAGCTTCAGCTCCCCTAACAATGGCAATCTACCAAGCCACAATGGTATAGACCCAGAAAGAAGATTGTTGTTGAGATCAATATGGGTCAATTTGTTGCACAACATGAGCTGTTCAGGAATCAGGCCTGTAAGCAAATTACCTGACAGGTCTAACAAGAACAACTGGCGAATTTTCCCCAGTGTCCATGGGATTTTCCCAGAAAATTTATTGTTTCCTAATCTTAACCTTTCAAGAAATGGAGAATTCCCTAACTGGGGAGGAATTTCTTGATCAAATGCATTATCAGTGACATCAAACGAAAGAAAAGAACTGGAGCTACACAATGCAGAAATGCTACCATTCAGTCTGTTTTTGGACAGATTAATTCTGGTCAGGTTTTTTAAATTGGTAAGTGAATCAGGAATGTTACCTTCAAGAGAATTGTTATAAAGCATCAACTGTTTCAAATTCTGAAGGAATCCAAAACTTTCTGGAATTCCACCAGAGAGATAATTATCTGCCAAGTCTAAAATAGTTAGTTGATGACAGTTACCCAAACTGGAGGGAATTGTACCCACAAGCTCATTTTGCCTCAAATGAAGCAAATTCAATCTCTTTAGCCTCCCAACTGCAATGGGTATTTCTCCACTGAAATGATTTCCAAAGAAATCCACCATTTGCAAGCTTGAACAATTGCCAATCTCAACTGGAATCTCCCCAGAGAGTTGATTGTCATAAAGATACAACACTTCAAGATTGCTAAGCATTCCAATCTCTTGAGGCAGGTTACCTTGGAAATTGTTGTGATACAGAGCAAGCTCCTTGAGATTGCTAAGGTTTGCTATGGAGGGAGATATTGAACCCACTAAACTATTATTATGGACATAAAGATATGCCAATCCAGGCAGTGAAAATATTTCAATGGGCATTGATCCATTCAGTGTGTTATTGGACAAATCAAGTTGTTGCAGAGATTGACACTGGCTTAACTCCTTTGGAATTGGACCAGAAAGTTGAATTTCTGCTAACATTAAGCTCTCCAAATTAGTAGCATTTGAACAGATGGTTTTTGGTAATACACCAGAGAGATTGTTGTTTGACAAAACCAAGTAAAGAAGCTGACCCATGTTGCCAAATTCTTCTGGAACGCCTCCAGTGAGCTTGTTCATCGATAAATCAAGATTCTGAAGATTACCCAATTTAGCTAATGACCTTGGGATTGGACCTTCAAGATGATTCCCCAGTAAATTCAGATAAACCAGTTGACTCAGTTCACCGAGTTCACTCGGTATCTCCCCTGAGATACTGTTGTTGGCCAGGTTTAGTAATTGGAGATTCTCTAAACGACCCAGTTCTCCTGGGATTGATCCATTTAGATTGTTGAGAGCAACCGTATAGATAGTGAGGGTTGAACAATTCCCTAACTGAGCAGGAATGGATCCCTCTATCTGGTTCTGTTGCAGAATTAAGTTCTCAACTCGGGTGAGTTGACCGAGCTCCGGAGGTATTGGACCAGTGAGACTGCATGAGGCCAAACCGAGAGTCACCAAATTGGTAAGATTACCAAAGGAAGGAGGAATAGGTCCAGTGAGTACATTATCACCGATTCTCATCACTCGGAGATTCCTGAGCCAACCGAGCTGAGTTGGAATTGAACCAGTGAGTTCATTAGAGAACAAGAGCAAAGATTGCAACCCAGAAAGATTAGAAAGGATAGTTGGGATGGGACCCGTGAGACTATTAGAAGAAAGATCAAGGTGGAGTAGGTTTTGTAAACGACCCAAAGAAGGTGATATTGAACCAGACAATGACGAGTCAGATAAGTTTAAACTCACTACACTTGCAGAGCCATCAACCGAGTTCAACTCACAAGTAATTCCTTTCCATGTACAAAAATTCGAGTTGCTTTCGTTCCAATCAGTCAAAATATTTTTTGGGTCTTCAACAAAAGATCTCTTCACATCCAAAAGAGCAGAAAAGTCTTTATTTTGACACATAACAGAACCAAAAGAAACTAAAAGAACAAAAACAAGTGCTAAAACGTGCTCTGTTCCAGCCATATCTGGAAAACAGAGGATCAAGTTCAAGAAACAGAGAGGCTAAATATGGGTTACAATGAAATGCAAGTTGAAGGATTGAGGAAATGGGTTCATGGCGGTGGATTGCATGAAGCTAAATTATAATAATAAGGTTCTTGAATTCGATGATGGACGTGTTGGGAAGTTGGTATAACATTTATAGTGTTTTAAAGAGGCCTTAAAATGGGTGAAAGTAAGGGATAAGTGAACGTGAATCAATGTATATATAGTGAGTTTTTGTCAGTCAAGTGCAGCAAAATGCCATAAATGCATGCATGACAATTTCTATCAACAGCTGGAACTGTGCTATTGAAGTAGGAGATCTCCGGCTGTAGAGAGGCGGGCTTAAATGAAAAGAAAAGTCAAAATGGGTCAGAGACAGAACATGGATTTGTGTGGGGGAAAGTCCAAGAAATGAGAGTAAATATACACAAGAAAGTTCGAGTGCATAGAAGAAAGATTACATTTGAAAAAGATATTGTGTAAAACTAAGATAATATTTTCATTATTTGGAGAGAAATTACGAGATATATAAATGAGAAATGATAATGAAACAATAAAAACCTAAATTAATATAGAAGTGTTTGGATGAAAATTAATAATTATCGATTTAAAATAAAAATATTTTTTAGTTGGTAAAAGTTTTAATTAATATAATTATAATTTTTATTTATTATTAAATTTTATAGATTAAAAAATGACGAATTGGTAATTGATGTTTATCTAAACACTCAATAATTTTTTAATTGCCAACACATATATTTTTAAACGATAATTGAATTTTATAATTAGATATCCAAATATTCTAATAGTAATTTTTTAATTCATGCACCGAAATTTTAAACTATAAAGTGTAGTTTAAGGTTTTTGCACTAATATTATAAAAAATAGAGTTAATTATTTTGAAATCTCTATATTTTAGCTAATTATATTAAAAAGTCTATATATTTTTAAAATTATACTAAAAAATCTCTATATTTTGATTCCATTAGATAATGAAATCATTTCGTCTAATTTTCTTCCTTTTTCTATTAATCAAAATATAAAAAGTCAGCTTTTAATTAAAATATTTATTAAAATATATAAAATATTCCTGATATTTATCAATCTCAAAACCCATAACCACACCCATCTTCTTCTTCGTTTCATAATTTTAATTTTCTTTTTTAATACTTAATTAACCATTCACAAACCCCCAAATTATCTACAATGGAAGGATCTCAATCTTCCAAGAAATCATTTCTAACCCTAGATGTTGTCTACCTTTGTCACACCTCTTTAGCTTCCCTTTCCATCCCAATCCCTCACGATCACCACCACCAACTAAGAAGACAAATCCATAGCCTTTGGATTTTCCAGAGACCTTATCACACATAACCTTGTAATCTTCAATCTCACTGTAGGGTTTAAAAGCATATAAGAGAGTATCAACATTTGTGTCTCAACCAGAGCCATGAACAAAAATCTTATTGTGGACTAGGTCCTCATTAGCTATCTTGCATATGCGATCGGCAATATCCTGGTGTTTATCGGCTGCTTCACAAAGGAGATTAATAAGTTGTTCTTTGTTAAATGGTTTGAGAAGTTTCTCAATGGGCTCGTCATTCTTGTTGTTTGGAACAAATAAAATTTGATTGTGATTACCTTCCACATCTTCCTCATCCTAGTCCTTTTTCGTCATCCTTTTCTTCTACTTCTTCTCCTTTAACAGCGTGCTCTCTTCTTCTTCTTCTTCTACAATCACTTATTATTTTTGTTTTGTTTTTGTTGCTACTTTTTTGATGGTTCGGATGCTTTGCTGTTTTTGGAATCATGCTTACGCTTCTTAGCCATCATTAACGGGGTTGAGGGGGCTGCTGTGTTTTTTTACACAGCAGCCCCTCATATGGCCAATTTTTGTTACTTAAAAAATTTTAAAAAAATTTTAAAAAATTATATTTTGATAGTGTTTGATGTAATGAATCTATTGATATATTTTTCATTCTAAACAAAAATCATTTGGATGGCTAAAAATGTATTAGAAATGCGTTAAATCTAAACCGTTAAATATAATATATAAAATTTATAATGCACTTTTAGCAGTCCAAATGATTTTTGTTTAGAATGAAAAATACATCAATAGATTCATTACATCAAACACTATCAAAATATAATTTTTTTAAATTTTTTTAAAATTTTTTAAGTAGAAAAAATTGGTCACATGAGGGGCTGCTGTGTAAAAAAACACAGCAGCCCCCCTCAACCCTCATTAACGGTACTGTTAAATATCAAAAATTAAAGAAATCAAATGAGGGGTGGTGGTGGTCGTCATGATGGTGGTGCTGGGGTTTAGGTTTTGGGGATCTCTGTTGTGAAGCTCAAGAAGTTAAGGGTTTACCATTTGTAACAGTGTTGAGTCACATTATCGGAAGTTAGTAGGTTTGTATATAAGAAAAGGCATAATAGTTATTTTGTTCCGTTTAAAAGGTAAAATTTGAAATTTTTGATGAAAAGATATCGAATTTTAACAGAATCAAAATATATTAATTTTTTAATATAATTTTAAAAATATAGGAATTTTTTACTATAATTAATTAAAATACATGGATCTCAGAATAATTAAACCTAAAAAATATAATAAATTATTTTGAAAATAAGAAAAAAATGATTGTGATCAAAATATTTTTATTATTTTTTTTAATATTGGCAAGGGAAATCAATATTATATTTATTGATCTGGAAAATATACAATTATTATTAAGTTATATTTTAGTGTGTAATATTTTTATTATTAAAGAAATGAAATCTTATAAAAATAATAGGTTAAATGTTAAAATGGAAAAAAAAAATATTAAGGTAATACTATTTTTTATAAGTGACACTTATTTTTTAAAAAAAAAATTATCCAAAACAACAAAAACTTATTAATATCCGAAATGAAAAAGCTTATTAATTAGAGGATGAGAGAGAGGGTTGGTGGGTGGTTTTAATTGAATATTGGATGAAGATATGTTATTACATGGAGAAGATACAGTGGTTATAGTACGAAGATGTGGGTTTGCTTGTTATAGTGTGTTAGCTCAATTATTCAAAACCCTAATAAGAAAGTGAACGGTTAGATTACTAATTTAATTCCTTTGGTTTTTAAACAATATTATTAGTATTATTGTACTTTGAAAAGCTTTATAAAGTCAATGAAACTTGTCATTCCCCACGTAAGCAAAAGCAAACATTTATAGCCAATTAGCTTCTTACATTCTTTGATATTAATTTGGTTTAAGGGTTTTGCATCATCACCTAATTTAATTCCAAAAATATTTATATTATTTATTAGTATGTATTTATAATGCTAATATTCTTTTATAATTGATTAAGTTCTTTTTATTGGGTTGAGCTACCAAACCCCTAATGTCTTTTTGTGGCCTTTTTATCTTCAGTTGGTTCAAGTAACCCAATTGCCCTACTTAACACTTTTTCTAATCAAATTATGAGAAATTGGGATATTAATTTTTTTTTATTCATACTCTTCCTTTTTATTAGTTTTTATGTTTCTTATACTCTTCCTTTTAATTTGCTTTTCAATAACATATATCTAACCTGCTTCATCAAATTGTAGTCATAACTTCTTGTTGTTGTTGTGCCAAAGGCTTCTTAGAATATGTTGATTCATCTTGAGAATGGAATAAAAATATAGTTGAATGTCCAAATTCAAAAAATCTTGTTCCAAATTTATTATTTAAATAATTTATTATTTATTATATATAAAATTATTTAAATATTAAAATATATATTTAACAAATTTTGCATGTCTTGTGAACTAAACCAAAAAATAAAATTTTATTTTAAAAAATTACATTTCATTTCCAATTATGAGTCAACCAAGGGTGGAAATTCTTCTTTATAGAAACTGGTGAAGGGCTGGTACATGTAGATAAGAGTGAGTAAAAAAGACTTTTCCTTCTTCAAATGCTTAATGGCCTCTACATAACAAGGTAAAAGATTGTTCCTTGTAGGAAGAGGAGGAGGCCATGGCCGGTCATATTCATCTGATAGAAGAGATGGTCCATAAAGCTTTATAACTGTTGAAGGAAGATAAGAAATCAAAACCATAAGATTCTTTTTAGGCGAAAATAGAAGGATCTCCATTCTCAAACCTTTTCCTAAAAGAGAATTTAGAACATTTGAATGCTCACTCTTATGATGCTTTTTCCAAAACAAAATCCTCTTGGACCAAAATATGGTAAACTTATAAAATTAGTTGAATTTTTTCTTATCTTGTTTGAAATGATCAATTATTCAAGAGGTTTCTCCTTTGTTATTTGGTTTTGTAAATTGATTATAGAGATGTTTGATTATACTACTAAATGCTTCTAATTGTTGTTTGTTAATATGCATATTTGATAATTAAAAAAATTTATATTATTTAGTTGCTCAATAATAAAAAAAAATTTAATTGTGGCAAAATCTCATCTTAATTAATTAATTTCAAAAACAGTTATATGCTATTTATAACGATACACGATTTAATAATCACATTTTTATATACATTTGAAAATCACTTTACTAAACCTGCGCTATACAGTTCTAAATTTTGTAGCATAAAATCTTCTTTATCAAATCTTCTATATATCCACAAGTAGCTCTTGAACAAAAATTGATTGCTCAATTATTAATTATTTACTAAATTAAATAAAAGAACAAAACAAAATTGAATGTGTAATATAATCAAAATCTTATCTTGTGGTAAACAATTTTCAAATAATTTACTCTAATAAATAAATAAAAAACCTATAGGCCTGATATTGATTGAATTAAAAATATTCATTAGTTGGATTTATTTGGTAATTAAACATCCAATATTGATCTTCCAACAAGGAACAACTATATATTATCCCCTCTAATTAAAGTCATAATAATACACTTAAAAAAAAAGGTGATTTAATTAAATTAAAGTTATTAAGAAAGGTTAGAGTAATTATTTTGAAAACTTTTTCCTAATTATATCTCTAATTATCATTTAATTTGGATTTAAAATCCTTTTGACTGCTAAATTATCTGGACAGCCAAGCCTTATATCAACCATATGTTGATGCAAGACAACAATGCTTTTGTTGATATTAATTTATGCATATCTAATCCCTTCATGTGAACCTCTTTGTCCCTAACCTTTTCCTAATCTCACCCCCAAAAGGTGCAATTTTTATCATTCTTTAATCTGTACAAGGCAACAGGTATATATCTTGTGTTTAATTTAGAGTTTAATTAATTATTAAGTTGCCTAATTATGTCTTTGATATTGTATATACTATATATATAGGCTATTAAATTAGCTATAGCCATGTCTCTTCTGATGGTTGTTCGAGAGAAGTTGGTGCTTTAGAATCATCTTAAACAGACATCCTGTTATCATAATGCATGTGGCTTTTACTTGTAAAGCTCATTAGATGTTAAAGTTTTTTACCTGTTAAAACTTTATTTTATATTAAAAATTTACTTCTACGCTCTCACCTAAAAAAAATTTAATTTAATTTAATTTATCCATAAGACAAAGGGTATTTTTGGACCAGTTTAAATGTAAATTTAATTTTTATGTTAAATGATTATTTATCAAAATTAGAGATTTTTTTTTATATAAAAAAATAACACCATTCAATATTTAAAATCAATGTATAAATAAATTATTAGTCTTTTAAATAGTTATTTTAAAACTTAAAAATTAATTTTTAAATTTTTTTAATTTTACTAAGTACATACTCAATAATTGACATTGTGACAATGTGGTTAGACTGTTTAATTATGTAATTTGTTATCATCTGCTCTATTAAGGAAATAAAATTATAATAAGGCTCTAACCGAAACTCTTATGAGAGGAATTAATAGAATACAATGTGTGTATATATATATATAGTTATACTACAAATCCTGTTTATAATGTTTCAAAGACTTTTAAGTTACACATTATTCTTTGTCTCATTCTCTTGGACAAAGCATCTAAAGTTTATTAAACTCTCTTGTCAAATATGATATTATATATATATATTGAATAGCTCTAAAGCTATTTGAATTTGATTCAGATAATAATTAAGCATAGTATTGTATATGTATAGAGGTTTATTCATTTTAATTACCATCAAGATTTTGCAATTTTATTGTTAATACTAAATCAATTAACTATCAAAGCACAATTTAAATCCCTTTATATAGTTAGGGTTTGATCTAGTTTGTAAATATATGTACATATACTTGATCTCTATTTTAATTATTCATCAAAATTTAAATTCTTAGGAGATCAAAAAGGGGATAATTTGATTCTTAAATTAGATCATAAACAAAGATTTTTGTTAGTTTATACATTCTTAGCTTTAATGAATATGATTTATCTTTGAATATGTTAAAGAGGTACATTTAATATGATACATGACAATTTATTATTAAATTAAAAAAAAAAACTTTAGACAAATGATGAAAAAAAAAATTCTTGTAGATTCTTTAATTTAATGTATGTAAATGATTTTTCTTGACTTGTTACATTAAAAAGTTAATTAATTAAATTTAGTGCACCAATCTTCTCAATATATATCATGCATTGGATTTAGAAAATAATAATAATAATAATCATAGACGGAGCTAAGTGTGGGCTAGAGGAGCAATGCCCCTTAAATTTTGATTTTTTTTTTTAATTTTGATAAATTATTCTTTAGTTCATGAAATTTGACATAATTAATATTTTTATCCCTATTTATTTTTTAAATTTCATTACCTAATCTATATATTTTAATTTTATCAGTATAATCATTACATTTATTTTATCGTTAAAATTTTTTAAAAAAAATTAAAATATCATTCATTTATATTTAAATTTTTTATTTCAATTAAAATTAAATTTTAATATAAAATTAATATATATGTGTAGAAACGGATGTAAAAAATAATAATATTCATCTTTTTATTATTTTGAGCGTCAATATCTGCTAATAATATATTTTGATAAACACCATAATTTAATCATGTTAGTTCTCTACTTCTCTTGATAATTTATTGGCAAGGAAGAATAACATATTCTAACTTGATAATCATCACAAACCCTATGCTATTAGGGCCTATAGAGGGTGAGAATATTTTTATTTATCTAGTTAATATAGTTAATTAAACAAAGATAAAATTAATCTTTTAAATATTAAGAAATTAATTTAATTACATCAGAAAAGTGCAGGTTTTCAAACTAAGTACGGTCCTTAATTTTATAATTATGATTTATTTTCGGTTATGGACCAATTATGAAGGGTCACCATCTATCCTGCAATTATGCTCATCTTTGATTTTGTCCAACAAAACAAATGTCAAACCCAAGTCCGAATAGACTAAACTGTACGCAAATCTTCTTCAAGTGATGACTCTAATTTTAGGTGAAACTCATTAATATATATATATATATATATATATATATATATATATATATATATATATAATTTTCTTTGCATGAAAATATAATTAAAAAAATAACAATTATATATAAATAATCACAATATAAAAACTTATGTGTAAATTATTTTAATGTCAAAAAAAAATTATGAGTCAAACTCTGAATAAAAATCTCCATTATTAAGAATAAAAAGAAAATACCTTTTTATGATATTAAAAGTGTACAAAATATTACGACAGAGAATAATATATTCATAAAATTCAAAATTCAGAGTGTTGAAATTTATTGGGATTATTAATTAATTTTATATTATTTTAAAATTATGAGTTAGTAGGATAGTTTAAAAATCTTATATTTATTAAAGAGTGATTATAAAATTTTAATAGATTAGATCTAAATATTATGATATGTATTTTGAATAAAGTGTGGACTAAATTCTAATTGAATTTTAATTTTTATTAGAATAATGACGGGAAAACCTTTATTAGGTTCTTATATAAATATAAGCTATGTATTTTCTCTCTCAATTATTGTAATATATAGTCTCTACCTTTTAAGAGTTTGTTAATTAAGAGAGAATGTATCAGTCATTCCACGGATATATATGCATAATTGATTATTATTCTTGATTTATTAAATTAATTAGATTTATTTAAAATTTTGAGATCTAAATCATTATAAATTTATTTATTTTTTATATTTTTATGATTTCAATTTATGTATGTATATTTTGGTTTAATAAATTCTAACACATAACTCACAAGATAATAATTTTTTATATTTTCCATAAACAACTAATAATAACATAAAGCTAATATATATATATATATATATATAGTATATTTTTCACTCACACATAAAATCCTCTTTAGTTTTTTCCTTTTGATACATCAGAATTTAAAATGATGAGCTATCAATGGTTTATATTTCATCATATATATATATAATTAAGTTAATTATTTATATTGAAAGTAATTATGGAGTTCATTTTCAGGGAAGTAAAATATTTCTTTTATGATATAATCTAACACATAAATATCAATCCAATTAATAACTTGAAAAACAAATTCACCTATATATCACTATTACAAATAATTTCATGTAACAAAATATATGAATCATACAATTATAAGTAAAAAAAAAAAAAAAAATTAATGCTAATAAGAATTAACAGTACTGAAATTCAAGATATAAAATCCCTATAACTAAATTCAAGATATGATGCAATCACAGGCCTTTATGATGCCAATATCACATGGCTGAGTGCTATTGGGCTTATACAGTTAGGTGTTGAATTCTTATTTTATAATGCAAAAAAAGAGAATTTAGTATTTATCCTAACCACTCTCTTTCTCTTTTAAGAAAAATCTTTATGGCTGACTCACCAGCCAAGACCTGTTCATGATCATGGTGGCTACGTAGGCTCAATTTTTTTAAAAATTTCATGTTTTCAAAACTCATCACAATCCATGAACAAATTGACCACTATAATAAGAATTATTCTTTTTGGTGTTTTTTACGGTACTTGAATTATAATTTCATTTAATTTTACAAAATGTTCTAAAGAGTTAAAAAAAAAAATTATCTTACATATTATTTTCTCTAAATTTTTTATTTTATAAAATAATATGTAAGATGACTTATACTTTATAAATTCATGAAAACTTTTGTAAAATTAAATCATTTTCTTTAAAAAATATGATTTTATAAAATAATTTGCAAGATATTTATTTTTTTTAATACAAGTTTTGGAAAAATTTTATAGAATGAAGTAATTTTTTGTAAGAACTGTTATTTTATAAAAATAGTATTCAAGATGGTCTCCCTTGCTATAAGTTTGAGGAGAACTTTATAAAATTAATTTTTTTTTTTAACAAAAAGAGTGATTTTATAGAATTATATGCAATATTTTTTTAAAAAATATTTTTGCTAAGTAATTCCCTTAATATGTATCAAAACTAATATGATATTATTAATTATTTTTGTGCACTTATTATATTTATATTTATCCTAGTATAGACTCACAAAGTAATATTTTTATAACAATAAGAAATTTTATTGTCCAAATATAATCTATATTTTACATTTTATAAGAGCAAAATTCAGCCTTTTCAAATCTGATAAGTTTCCATTTGAATTGTTGGATTAATAGCTTAGTGATAGTGTGATTTTCTCCTAATGCAAAAGATTAAGAGTTTGAACATGACAATAATCACTTTTCCTTAACATAGAAGTTGAATTAAGTAAATTCTAAACGACAATATAGTTTGCTATAGGAATTCAAATATTGGCTAGGCATGTGATTGCAGACACCATTCTAGCTTGATATGTCAATATCACACCCGACTTTAATGGTGTAACATTTTCAGGATATGGGTAGATATAAAGTTACCAAAAATCTATAGAATTCAATACCAAACTTATAACTTCTTGGATTCAAAATAATTATTTCTATACAATTCATATCTTCATATTTCAGTACAATACTATTGCATGATGTCTATGAGTTATAAGTCGATTTCAAATTTATTATTTTCCAAGAATAATGAAAAGTCCAATAATATCTTTTAATATAAATTTTATATCTAAGCTTCTCATTCTATGAGCTACTAACGATTTAAAACATCAAACAACATATAAAATACAAAAAACATCAGACATTATACATTGGAGCAACTTCTTGAGGAAAAAAAAAATCAAGAAGCTCAATTTATACTAATATTTCTATCACCTTCCAGGCTATCTCCTAAAAAAATAACATAAATAATATTTATGAAAGTGCATTAATACTTGTGGATTCACAAGGAATGATGATAGAATAATTGTATAATATATCTACAAGACATTGCAATTCAATAGGTACAATCATCAATAATATTTTTGTGTTTCGAAAGAATGACACTAATGTCACAGCCCAACTTAGGAGCCATGACGGTCTTAGGGTACGGGTGATGCTTATGCTACCAATACCACGAAGAACCCATCAATAAAACTATATGGCATGCATAAACAAATAAGGTTAATATAGCTTAAATAATACAAGCAAAATAAGGCAGCATCTCCTCTATTTAAGGAGCATGCCCTGGCTAAAAACATATTATAACCACTTCTATAATCAATCTCATCCAAATCAAATCAACAGATCCCTCTAGATCTCCACAGTTTCCTAAACTCATCCATAATTCTATATTTAACACAATCTCAAATATAAACAACCATATATAGATATTAACTTGCATTCCAAGCCAAGGACTTTATATACAAATCCAAAATGCAACAAACATACCTAACAAATATATGCCAACTAAATACAGTACCATGGAACCTTACTATATACTTTAATTATAGCACTTTGAATTTATGAGATTACATTTATATAATAAACTGCCAAGGCGAAGAAGAATGCCAATGGAACTCGTGCCTCTCCGCTAACCTGAAAAATAAACCACTAAAGGGGGTGAGTATAAAGATATACTCTGTAACACCTTAGCCTAAACCCTAATAGGGACCTTTAGGGAAATTATTTTCCTTTCTTTATGATGTGTTAATATTATATGTGAATGCATGGAATATATATATATGCATGTTATATGACCTAATTTTTAGGCCTAGAGTTGG
>CANXYC010886640.1:0-13903 GCA_948193065.1 Aleurites moluccanus | reverse complement strand
AGGAAATTAAATTATGATTAAATGAGATTTAATTCATATATTTAATTATGGAGATTTTGCAATAATTTAATGTGATTAAATTAATTATCTAATTTAATTATTTGCATATGATGTATTTAATTAAATTAGGACCATAGGATTGTATTTAGAATATGATCAATAGGTCTAAATTCAAAGGAGTGTTTTTGACTTTTTCATTAATGGCATTATTGTCATTAAACCTATTGTTTTAATCTAAGCAGTTAGATTAAAACCTAGTTGGTCAAAAGACTTATAAATATGATGAGATCATAATTAAGTTAAGAACAAGTCATAATACATCCCTTTGGCCGAAACACCTTGAGAGAAAACACCAAAAGAATTCAGCCAACTCCTTGTATTCTTCATCAAGCCGAAACACCCTTGACTTACACATAAGGGTTTTTTGGCTTCTCTTTCCAAAAAGGCTTGCTGTGTGATATTCGCGTGGATTACTAGTCAGGCTTTCCTCGTCTCATAAAATGATAGTGGTTTTTTACAACCCTTTCTTGGTGATCAAGTGAAGAAAGAGTTTCAAACACAAAGGTAAAAGATCTTGAATCTTGAATCTAATCTTTGATTTTAATCAACATAGAGATCTTGGATTGGGATTTTTTTTTGTTTTCCGCTGCGCCTAACAGCCTAAATCCCAACAATGTGATATGCAAATATGGGATTAAGATGGATCCTCAGAAGATAGAGGCGGTTGCTAATTGGCCTCAGCCTACCAGTGTTTCAGAGGTTCGCAGTTTTCTGGGTATGGCTGGGTATTATAAGAGGTTTGTGAAGGATTTCTCTTGTATTGCAGCTCCTTTGACCAGATAGATGAGAAAACAGGAGTGGTATGTATAGATTGATGAGTGTGATTACAACTTTCAGACTTTGAAGTATTGTCTCACCAGTGCTTCGATGTTGGCATTACCAGTCGAGGGGAAGAAATTCACTATGTATTGTGATGCTTCATGGATTGATCTAGGATGTGTATTGATGCAGATTGGTATGGTAATTGTTTATGCTTCTCATCAGTTAAAGAAGCATGAAGCAAATTATCCAACACATGATTTAGAGATGGCAACTATGATATTTGCCTTGAAGATTTGGAGACACTACTTGTATGGATCGAAATATGAGATATATACTGATCATAAGAGTTTATAGTATATATTTCAGTAAAAGGATCTGAATCTGAGGCAACACAGATAGGTAGAGCTTCTAAAGGATTATGACTGTGAGATTCTTTATCATGTGGGGAAGGCCAATATAGTGGCTGATGTATTGAGCATGAAATCGATGGGCAGTCTAGCTCATATTGTGTTTGGCAGGAGGCCATTGATATGAGAGATGAGGGAGTTGGCAGATTTAGGAGTTAAGTTGGAGTTGGGATCCCAGGATCGGAACCAGGCTCTGATAGCCCAATTTCGGGTGAAGTCACTTTTGATTGATGATATTAAAGTGGCTCAGGATAGAGATCCTTATCTACTGAAGCTTAAGGGAGAGATACAAAATGGGAGGATGACAGAGTTTACAGTAGAGGATGGGGTACTGAGATATGGGAAGCGTATATGTGTACCAGATTTTGATGGGCTACGAGATCAGATTATGAGAGAGGCTCATTATTCAGCTTATAGTGTACATCCAAGGATTACCAAGATGTACCATGATTTGAGAGATGTTTATTGGTGGCCAGGGATGAAGAGAGATGTAGCTCAGTTTGTATCAAAATGCTTAGCCTGTTAGCAGGTTAAGTTCGAGCATCAGAAGCCATCAGGGCTACTTCAGGAGATACAGTTGCTAGAGTGGAAATGGGAACAGGTGACCATGGATTTTATAGTTGGTTTACCAAGGACTTCAAGTGGTTATGATTCTATATGGGTGATTGTTGATCGTCTAACGAAGTCTGCTCATTTTCTGGAGGTTAAGACCAGTTATACGACAGCTCAATATGTACAATTATATGTGGATAAGATTGTGCGACTTCATGGAGTTCCTTTGATGATTATGTCAGACAGGGGTACACAGTGCACTTCTCAATTTTGGCAGAAGTTTTAGGAGGCTATGGGTACCCAGTTATGATTAAGTACTGCTTTTCATCCACAGACTGATGGGCAGTCGGAGAGGACGATCCAGACTTTGGAGGATATGTTGAGATTGTGTGTTCTAGATTTCAAAGGTAACTGGGATTTTACCTGCCGTTGATTGAGTTCTCCTATAACAACAGCTACCACTCTTCTATTGGTATGGCTCCATTTGAAACACTATATAGTGGAAAATGTAGATCTCCAGTGTGTTGGGTGGAGTCGAGAGAGAAGTAGCTAGAGGGGACAGAGTTAATCAGAGAGACTATGGAAAAGGTTCCTATGATCAGAGATCGGATGAGGATTGCCTTCAGTAGGCAAAAGAGTTATGCTAATCCGAAGAGGAAGGATGTATATTTTTCAGTTAGTGATCATGTCTTCCTTAAGGTCTCACTGATGAGAGGTGTTATGAGATTTAGGAAGAGGGGTAAGTTATCACCAAGGTTTATAGACTCGTTTGAGATTCTTGAGAAGATTGGTAATGTGGCCTATAGATTGGCTCTTCCACCTAGTATGAGCCACATACATCCGGTTTTCCATATCTCGATGTTGCGGAAGTATGTGTCTGATCCATCACACATATTGGAGGTTCAGGATGTGGATTTCAGTGATGACTTGTCTTATGAGGAGTTTCCAGTGGAGATCATTGATCGACAGGTCAGACAGCTTCGGAATAAGGAGATCCCAATGGTCAAAATGCTTTGGAGGAACCAATCTATAGAGGAGTGTACTTGGGAGAGTGAGCAGGAGATAAGGAGCAGATATCCATTTCTGTTCCAGTAGTGAGATATATTTTTATTTAAATTCGAGGATGAATTTAATTATAAGGGGTAGAATGTAATACCCTATAAATTCCTAACTCACATGCATGATTTCATTCTCAGTTTGTGGTTCATTAGTCTTGGAATGAGGGGAAATAATTTTAGAGACACAGTTAGGAAGCAAACTTAATTTTTTTTCCGGGAATCGATGGTGTCAGGAACATTGCCGAGAAATTAGCAGTCCGGTCAACAGTATAATTTCTGAAGTTGACCTGGGGGAAAAAGATCACTATAAATCATGTGTTATTTTTGTAAAAAGAAAGAAGTGAAAATCATTTAGGAATATTGAAAAAGTAACTAATGGCAAAATCGTAAATAAATGGAAGTTTAAGGTGAATAGTAGAAATAGGTCCGTCGGAGCTACATAATGACTCCATAACTATTTTTATAAATAAGTATAAATTAAAATAAGCCTATTGACTCCGCACTTTAAATTCTAAATCCTAATGGAATTGACAAAATAAATTATAGAAGATTTTGGACCAAAATGCGATATACAAAAGTTCGAGGATTAAGCTGTAATTTGCCATATAGATTTTTCTATTTATTCTAACACTTAAACAAAAATTTCATCTTCTTCTTTTCTTCCCAAAGAGGCCAAATCATCTTCCCATTCTTCTTCCTCCATTTTCTTCTTCATTTCTTGCGAATTTCTTAAGTTAATTGATGGAAAAGTGGAGTATTTACCTAGTTCTCTTCATTTTCATCATCAATTTGTAGAAAGGAGCAAAGGAATTCAAGGAACATTGAAGGGAACATTTCGGTTGGATCATCAAGTTGAGATAAGAAGTTGTTTTGTTTGATTTAATGGTCTATTTAGATGTTATTTAAGTTGAATTTGATGGGTTTGTAGTTAGATTGCATCAATTGATGCTAATTGATAGGAATGCCTAAATTACCTAGCTATATTGAAGTTGTAAGAAAGAGTTTGATGATTTAGGGTTAGATATTATTAATTGATGATAGAATATGTTAATTGGATGTGAATAGGTGATTAATTGATGGTTTATTTGATGTAGAATTGAAGTTTTGACAAGGTTGCCTTAATTGGCTTCATTGGTGATTTTGGTTAGAAATCAAGTTTCCAAGGCTATTTGAAGTATTACGTGAGTTTATATTACATCATTTAACTATAATACCCCAGACAGAGCTAATCAGAGGAGAATAAAATGAAATATTTGAAAGCAACGATTATAAAATGATATAAATCTGAAATTTTAAAACAATTATATAAGATAGCATAGAACATAAATATATTTAAGGAATTAAGTAAACATGACAGAATACAACAAAATGTGATAGAATATTTAAGGTTAGACAGACATGAGTAATTTAAGTTAATAAGAATTAATCAAGTTGGCAAGAGAAAATGAATAGTCAAGAAATGACAGTAAGAAAAAATTTTATACGGAGATTAAAGACTTAGGAACAAGCAATTGTAGAGACAGTCATACAATATTAAACAGAGTCAATGAAAGTCTGTAATGGAGGATTCATAATGGTTATAAGTTAATTAGAAGTGAGTAGGCATGAAAGGAGGATAAAAGTGCAAAGGGGTAAGGTATTTTAGGGAGGAAAAGAGAATTTTTCAAATAAAAGGCAAATGGGACCCACCAAATTTGTCACCATTTGTATTAGTAGAAAAGTCAAAATTTTGGCCTTTTAATCCAAGTTGGAGCTGGCCATACATAGCTTGGTGTATTGAAATTTTGTTGTTGTTTTTACTTAAGTTAAAATAGCATAAAGTAACCTTTACATTTGTCAAAAATTGATTGGAGCAAAGTTTCATACATATCTTCCATCTTTCTTTTGTTTCTTTAAGTATATAAAAGACAAAAGAAAATGAATTTGACCACTTTATCATATGGATGGCCAGCCATAAGGAACTGTGTTGGCAAAAATAATTCATTTTTTGTTATAGAAATAATTATAAAACAAGAAAGAACACTTGTGGCCTTTAGCTAACAACTCACTTATTCTAGACAATTCTAAACTTTTCCTACAAAAACTTGATAAAAGTGGATAGAATTTATTTAAGTTATATAAAAGCCAATAAATCAGAAAAAGAAGAAGAGAAGTAATGGAAATAGCTAAAAAATACTCCAAAGAAATAGATAAAGGAGAAGGAATAGAAAAGAAAGAAGACAAAGGAAATAGAAGATTTGACTAAGGTAAAATTCTGTCACTTGGTGTCTACTGTGTTTAATTTTGATTTTTGAGTTAAATAATTACTGAAATTATGTGATTGAGAAAACATGATGATATATGAGATTATAATTAAATAATTAGGGTTTTAATTGAAGGACATATGTTGGAAATTTGATAGATTGAGTAAAGTTTATTTTGTGACTAAATTGGAAATTCGGATCCTGTAGAAACAGTAAATTATGGCTAATATTTTAACATTTTTAAAGACTGAATTTGAGAATGGTTAAAATATGAAAGTTTTATATAAATGTTTTAATTAGACTTTTATAAAAGAAATTTATGAAATTCAAAGTGAGGGAAGATTTATTGATTAAAAACGGTGACTGACTTGGAATTAGGATTTCTAGAAAATGCTATTGTGTTTTTATTTTACATGATGATAGAGATAGAATTAGAAGAAGTATTCAACATGAAAAGTGTTTATTAATGTCTTATCTATAGTAATGTAAAAGGGTTTTGTAATTAAAATTGTGATTTATGAGATGTTAGGTTATAAGTATAGACTACCCGGATTGACTGTGTAAGAAAACATAGGTTACAAAATTTCATTAATTTGAGGACCATAAAATTTGAATTAGATAAAATGTTAAAAATGAAAAAAATTCATTTATATGATATATAAATTTCTGTAAATTTTTTTTGTAATTAGATGGGTACATAATTTATTATAGGCATGGAAACAGGGTATGTCTGGATAAAGGTTTCAGGGCAATAATTTAAATTTGGAAATTCACTAATAGTTTTACAGTGTTCCAAAAAATTTGAAATTTGGATATATTATAATTTTATGTGTCTATTTTCAATAGGAAAAGGAATTACAGTAATTGGTTAAGTATTGATTGAATTATTAGTAGAAGAACAGAATTTGCCAGAATAGGATTTCAGGCAGAATGCAGGGAGCAGGGTTAGCAGTAGGATTAAGTTCAAACTGACACCATATGATATGTAGAACTTGAACATAGCTAAAATTTGGATATGTTAGACCATAATATGTCTAGTTTAAGTAGGAAAAATAATCAAAGAAATTGGATAAGTGTAGACTGAGTTAGAGACAGAAATGTCCAAACTGCTAGAAGGAGATTAATAAATGAGAATTGTTAGGCTAAAAACCCTAAGTATAAGAATAAATGGAAATTTATTAAACTAAATTGAAGATTTATATATAACGTATAGATGAATACTAACTGTTAATGTTTAAATTAATGTATAGCTTCGAATACTGAAGCGGATATAAGTGGAAGATCAAAGTAGAGAAGTGAATAATGGATACGTAATGATATTAGCGAGGTGAGTAATGTATACATCATTATGCATACTCATGTTTGATTTGTTGACCTAATGAGTATATTTCCTTCTTGATTAAATGCCACTTATTATTGTTGATCATTCTTGATCTTTCTAAAGATTGAAATTTATCCATATTCATTTATTGCTATTGATATTGAAATGCCTTTTGTGTACTGATTGATAAGTAAACCCGTGTATCGAAAGCCATTGTACCGAAATGTTCTTAATGAATATTTGATATTGTTATTGATTTCCATTGGCCTATTTACATGTAGATTTGACAGAACTGCCTCATCGATGGGGTAATGGGTACATACCGTCGGCAATGTGCATATTGACTATATGTGATACCCTAGCTGGAAAGGGTTAATTGTCCTAGCCATAAGACCTGATCAGTCTTATGTTTATTTGATATGAGATCAACTGTGTGATTACACTTAGTCTACGTGTTTCAGGGCCCTTTATGTGTCTTATCTACATGATACGAGTATCAACTGTGTGATTACACTTAGTCTACGTGTTTCAGGGCCTTTTATTTGTCTTATCTACATGATACGAGTATTACTTACCTATTCATTGATTCCAAACTTATACCTTATTGCTTACTATTGATATCATTTATTATCATATGCTTATATCTCATATATAATGATGTATGCATGCTCACAGAGTATTTTTATACTCACCTTATTGTGGTTAATAATTTTACAGGAAAGAAGTATTAGGAGCAAAAATCCCAAGTCAGTTTCCTTCTTCTATACTTGGGACATCCAGCGACACCAGTGTAAATTTCTTTTGTGGAGTCAGTCAGTTCATACTCTAGAGCTCCGTGGGGTATATTTTTGGAAGAAGATAGTTTTTATATGTATATATAGATGTATTAACAGTTACTAAAACTGAAATGATAACTGATGCTAAAATGAATATGGTATGATATATGATAGTGACTAAAAGACCGATAAAGAAAATGCATGTTTACATACTGTGTCATGTTATGAATGAAATAAATATGTAGAAGTATTTTATTTTGACGGTGAGAATTGTGAAGTTGAGGGTATAAGGATGACAAATTATTGGGAGTGTAAAATAATTTTGGTGCAGGCTGTGTAATTTTTGAGACTCAGTTTTGGGTCTGGAATAGTATTAAAATTTTAAAGGAAACTCTGGAAATTTTTTTATAACATTTATAAGTAATAAATGAGATTTAAGTATTGACTAATGAATTAATATTGATTGAATGATTGATGAATGGACTGTTTAATGGGTTCTATTAGTTTTTGATGACCTTAAGTCTACCCGTGCCCTAGGACCGTTGCGGCCCAAAAGTGGGTCGTGATAGAGGTGGTATCAGAGTCATAGGTTTAAATGATGTAATGCATAGGCAAAGCTAAGGTTTAAAGTGATAGAAAGTATACCTATTGTAGGTGTCAATAAGGTATTAAGGGGAACCCATGGAGCATAGGAATTCCTTTATCGTCAATTGTTATATATGTTTATCTACGTTATTTATCATTTGATATTCTATCTTTGTTTATTTTTCTTATATAGTGAAATATGTCACCGATAATCAAACATACGAGAGCTGTACCTAGGGGTGGAACTCAGAGATGAGGACAAATGAAAGAAAGTAATGAGACTAATAGACCGAGACAAGTGGAAATTGCATCGAATTATCTTCCACCAACTGAAGAATCAGTAGGATTACAAAGGAATAGAAAAATAATGAAAACCGAACAAGACGTATAGTCATCTGAGGTATTGCTATATTCAAAGTATTAGATATTGCATAAAAATAATTTAAATCGAGCATTGAGGTAAATTATAATATTGAATTATTAGGCAATATGATTGTAATAACTAAAGTAGTAGCTAAGTAATGAGTAAGAGAAATGCAAGATTAGTATAATAATATTGAAAGGTGATTAAAATTCATGAAGTATAGTATAAGTAAATTAATAAATTACTAGAGAGATAAAGACTATGGAAATAAATATTAACAAATTATATGGCAACTATGGGAAAAGACTATTAGACTAAGAATATTAATAAGTGATATAGAGAAGTTATGATGCAAAGTAGTTTGAAGATTGCTTGAGGTATCAACATGAATTATTCCAAATAACAGAGACTATGAAAATATTGAGGCATAGAATAGTGAAAAAGTTTAAGAATATGATTGTAATGAAGGAATAGATACATGTTATAGCAATTAAGTAAAATGAGAAGTAAATGATATACTAATAGTTCCTATAATTGTATAAATAACTGATTATTGAGGTTCATATATAGGTAAATAAATATTAAGCTATTTTTTATTGGAAGGTAGGGCATATGCTCATACAAAATAAGCTAATGGTCGAAATGATAAAAATACAAAAATATAAGATTAATGCAATGATATTGATAAGGTGATTGAAAATATTAAGGTATAGTATATTAAAATTCTAAGTACTGTATTATCAAATATTCATGGATTTTAGATTGTATACTAAAAAGAAATGATATGAGGATTATGGAACAGCGCAAATAATAAAAGTCTATGAAATTTGACACAATAATGATAATTAGAGATTATTTGAGGTATAAATATCGATGTTTACAATATTGGATGAGAAAAAAAAAATTCAAGGATGAATTTTTTTGAAGGGGGGAAGAATGTAATACCCTAGACAGAGCTAATCAGAGGACAATAGAACAGAATATTGGAAAGCAACAATTACAAAATGATATAAATCTGAAATCTAAAAACAGTTATATAAGATAGCATAGAACATAAGTAAATTTAAGGAATTAAGTAAACATGACAGAATACAACAGAATGTGATAGAAGGAGATATAATTTGATATAATATTTAAGGTTAGAAAGATATGAGTAATTTAAGTTAATAAGAATTAATCAAGTTGGCAAGAGAAAATAAATAGTCAAGAAATAAAAGTAAGGAAAAATTCGATACGAAGATTAAAGACTTAGGAACAAGCAACTGTAGAGACAGTCATGGAATATTAAATAGAGTCAATGGAAGTCTGTAATGGATGATTCATAATGGTTATAAGTTAATTAGAAGTGAGTTGGCATGAAAAGAGGATAGAAGTGCAAAGGAGTAAGGTATTTTAGGGAGGAAAAGAGATTTTTTCAAATAAAAGGCAAATGGGACCCACCAAATTTGTCATCATTTGCATTAGTAGAAAAGTCAAAATTTTAACCTTTTAATCCAAGTTGGAGCCGGCCATACATAGATTGCTGTATTGAAATTTTTTTTTTACTTAAGTTAAAATAGCATAAAGTAACCTTTACATTTGTCAAAAATTGATTGGAGCAAAATTTCATACATATCTTCCATCTTTCTTTTGTTTCTTCAAGTATATAAAAGACAAAAGAAAATGAATTTGACTACTTTATCATATGGATGGCCGGCCATAAGGAAGTGTGTTGGAAAAAATAATTCATTTGTTGTTATAGAAATAATTATAAAACAAGAAAGAACACTTGTGACCTTTATAAGCTAACAACTCACTTATTCTATACAATTCTAAACTTTTCCTACAAAAACTTGACAAAAGTGGATAGAATTTATTTAAGTTATATAAAAGCCAATAAATCAAAAAAAAAATAAATAAATAAGAGAAGTAATGGAAATAGCCATAAAAGACTCCAAAGAAATAGAGAAAGGAGAAGGAATAGAAAAGAAAGAAGACAAAGGAAATAGAAGATTTGACTAAGGTAAAATTCTGTCACTTGGTGTCTATTGTATTTAATTTTAATTTTTGAGTTAAATAATTACTGAAATTATGTGATTGAGAAAACATGATGATATATGAGATTATAATTAAAGAATTAGGGTTTTAATTGAATGATATATGTTGGGAATTTGATAGATTGAGTAAAGTTTATTTTGTGACTAAATTGGAAATCCGGATCCTGTAGAAACAGTAAATTGTGGCAAATATTCTAAAATTTTAAAGATTGAATTTGAAGATAGTTAAAACATAAAGTTGTATATAAATATGTTAATTATACTTCTGTAAAATAAATTTATGAAATTCGAAGTGAGGAAAGAGTTATTGAGTAAAAACTATAACTGATCTGGAATTAGGTTTTCTAGAAAATGCTACTGTCTTCTTATTTTACATAATGATAGAGACAGAATTAGAAGAAGTGTTCAACATAAAAAGTGTTTATTAATGTATTATCTATAGTCATGTAAAATTTTTTTGTAATTAGAATTTTTTTTTATGAGATATTAGGTCATAAGTTTAGACTGCCCAGATTGACTGTAAAACAGAATATAGGTTATAGAATTCCATTAATTTGAGGACCATAAATTTTGAATTTGAGAAAGTATTAAAAATTAAAAATGTTCATTTATATGTTATACAAATTTCTGTAAAATGGTTTTGTAATTTGATGAGTACGGAATTTATTATAGACATGGAACAGGGTATATCTGGATAGAGGTTTCAGGCAATAATTTAACTTTGGAAATTGACTAATAATTATACAGTGTTCCAAAAATTCTGAAATTTAGATATGTTATAATTTTATGTGTATATTTTTAATAGGAAAAGTAATTATAGTAATTGGTTTAGTATTGATTGAATTATTAGTAGAAGAACAGAATCCGCCAGAATAGGATTTCAGGCAGAATGCAGGGAGCAGGGTTAGCAGTAGGGTTAAGTTCAAACTAACACCATATAATATGTAGACCTTGAATATAGCTGAATTTTGGATATGTTAGACCATAATATGTCTAGTTTAAGTAGGAAAAAGAATCAAAATAATTGGATAAGTGTAGACTGAGTTAGAGACAGAAATGTCCAAACTGCCAGAATGAGATTAATAAATGAGAATTGTTAGGCTAAAAATCGTAAGTATAAGAATAACTGGAAATTTATTAAAATAAATTCAAGATTTATGTATAACATATAGATGAATACTGACTGTTAATATTTAAACTAATGTATAGCTTCGAATACTGAAGCGGATATAAGTGGAAGATCAAAGTAGAGAAGTGAATAGTGGATACAGAAAGATATTAGCGAGGTGAGTAATGTATACATCATTATGCATACTCATGTTTGATTTGTTGACCCAATGAGTATGTTTCCTTCTTTATTAAATGTCACTTGTTATTGTTGATCATTCTTGATCTTTCTAAAGTTTGAAATTTATCCATATTCATTGATTGCTATTGATATTGAAATGCCTTTTGTGTACCGATTGACAAGTAAACCCGTGTATCGAAAGCCATTTTACCGAAATGTTCTTAATGAATACTTGATATTGTTATTGATTTCCATTGGCCTATTTACATGTGGATTTGATAGAGCTGCCTCACCGACGGGATAATGGGTACATACCGTCGGCAATGTGCACATTGACTATATGTGATACCCTAGCTGGGAAGGGTTAATTGTCCTGGCCGTAAGACCTGATCAGTCTTATATTTACTTGATATGAGATCGACTGTGTGATTACACATAGTCTACATGTTTTAGGGCCCTTTATCTGTCTTATCTACATGATATGAGTATTACTTACCTGTTCATTGATTCCAAACTTATACCTTATTGCTTACTGTTGATATCATTTATTATCATATGTTTATATCTCATATACAATGATGTATGTATGCTTACTGAGTATTTTTATACTCACCCTATTGTGGTTAATAATTTTATAGAAAAGAAGTATTAGAAGCAAAAATCCCAAGTCAGTTTCCTTCTTTCATACTTGGGACATCCAGCGACTCCAGTGTAAATTTCTTTTGTGGATTCAGTCAGTTCATACTCTAGAGCTCCATGGGATATATTTTGGGAAGAAGATAGTTTGTATATGTATATATATATATATATATATATATATATATATATATGTATTAACACATAGTAAAACTGAAATGATAACTAATGCTAAAATAAATATGGTATGATATATGATAGTGACTAAAAGATCGATAAAGAAAATGCATGTTTACATACTGTGTCATGTTATGAATGAAATAAATATATATAAGTATTTTATTTTAATGGTGAGAATTGTGAAGTTGAGGATATAAGGATGGGAAATTGGGAGTGTAAAATAATTTTAGTGCTGGCTGTGTAATTTTTGAGAGACTCGGTTTTGGGTCTGGAATAGTATTAAAATTTTAAAGGAATCTCTGGCAAATTTTTTATAACATTTATAAGTAATAAATGAGATTTAAGTATTGACTAATGAATTAATATTGATTGAATGATTGATGAATGGACTATTTAATTGGTTCTATGGGTTTTCGGTGACCTTAAGTCTACCCATGCCCTAGGACCGTCGCGGCCCAAAAGTGGGTCGTGACATTAACATGTATATTGCATTAGAATTAAAATTGGAAACCTCCCTTGGATGACCCATTTTGGCCGAACCATATACTACTATTCACCCTTTGTATTTTTGCTTGGTCTTTCATGGCCAATTTGATTCATTTTGATGTTAATTTTTGTTTTTCTTTGATGCCTATACTATTGTTGAAAATGTAACTTGGTATTGATTGAATTGGGCAAGTCAATTTTGCACCCTAACCTAACCTATTGGCTTGCCATTGTATGCCTACCATGTGTTCGATGAAATGCCTAGTTCATTTGCCTTTGGCCTATTGCTTTGTATTCCATAGGCTTACCATTTGAATGCCATTGTCACCAGCGATGTTGGAATGCCAATTGGCCTACCGATTTTCCTTGCCGAACTAACTTCTGTTCCCTACCTTTGTTGTTTACCATAACCTTTATCCTTGCTTGTATAGTGTATCTTATAATGCCTTTGATTCAAATGCTATTTGATTTGAAAGATATTGAGTTTATTGACAGTGATGATACCATTATTGCCTAATGGTGTCTATTGACATGTTATTCATTTATATTGACATAAATGTATTTTGACAGAGCTGCCGCTCCGACAGGGTAATGGGTACATACTGTCGGCAATGTGCACATTGATATTGATGCCCTAGCTAGGAAGGGTTATTGGTACCAGCCATAGGACCTGATCAGTCTTATGCCTACTTGATATGTGATCAATTGTGTGATTACACATAGTCTACGTGTTGTAGGGCCTTATATCTGTCTTACCATATGATTCCATGACTTGATATGACCATTGATATTCCTATCAATTTCTGATACTGATTCTGTAAACCAACATGATTGATACTGTCCCATTGTTCCTTTATCATATATATATGTCACAGCCTAACTTTAGACTATGACGGTCCTAGGGTACGGGTAATGCCTAAGCCACCAGTACCACGAAGAACCCATGCTTAAACAATTACATTCATTACTTAACCTGTGATATATTTTAGGTCATAATTTTTTTTTGAAATCATATAACTAAACATGCATGCAGAAAAACTGACAGAGTCTCCTTTGAAACTCTGACTTAAGCTATCCGCAAAACATATAAAAATACACTCCCAATATAACATACATCCTCTTATATCCTCCATTTATCAATTGCAACTC
>CANXYC010886630.1:0-13439 GCA_948193065.1 Aleurites moluccanus | reverse complement strand
AGAGGATAGAGCTTCTTGATTTCTTCTTCACAAGAAGCTTAGATGTAATTATCTTGAGATATTGTTTTGTTATATATATATATATATATATATATGATCATGTCTATTGAGATACATTTCCTTAGAGCTCCGTAGATAGATATGAGATGATTGATTTTATAGTCATGGATGGCATTGGTAGACTCTCACTTGTTCCATATTGATGTTAGATCTATCTTTTGATAAGTAGGGAACAAGCAGAGATGTTATGATATAAAAATGGAAATTTATAAGATATGGTGTTTTGCATTCAAAATGTATGCTTTTTATATATGAGACAGGTTAGTTAAGGGTTCTATGGGTTTATGATAACCTTATGCCTACCCTTGCCCTAGGATCATCGGAGCGATGGTGTCGGGGTGTGACAAAGGTGATATCAGAGCTATAGGTTTATAATTTTAAGATAGATAAATAGATGTGCAAGTTCCCTAGTATAAGTGCTTGATTAAGATGACTATGGAGCATAAGATTCATGTCACGTCAATGTTGTGTATTCCTTTGGTATAGATCTGCGTTATTCTTATATTTTGAGTCTGAGTTTGCTTTGTTTTTCTTACTAGCATTGAGATGCCTCCGAGGCGAGGAAGAGGACGTGGTAAAGGCCGTCCTAGAAGAGAGCTACCTTTTGAAGAAGGGTCAGTGGGTAGAGTGGGAGGTGATGATGTTCCTCCAGAGCCACAGGTAAATGTGGTTCATATGGCTTAGCGGTTGAATTAGTTACAGAGGAACTATGAGATGTTGGCTGAGTTCATTACTCAGCAGAGGCAGCAACAGGCTCCTCCCGTACATGTAGTTCCTGATATTCCAATTCCTCCAGTAGTTCCTCCACCCCTGCCAGTAGTGGTACCTCAGGTTGAGGAAGTTTCATTTGAGAGATTCTTGAAGCTCCAGCCTTCAGAATACAAAGGTGAGGTAGATTCTATAGATTTTCTTGAGGAGATAGAGGAGAAAATTTAGATTTTAAAGATCTCTGATAAAAGGGCAATTGAGTTTGTGGGATATTTGATGAAGGCCGAAGGTAAGGATTGGTTTAGACAGAGTATTCAAGGTATGCTTCGGGATCATGAAGAATTATCTTGGGAGAGATTCAATAAGTTGGTTCTTAGTGAGTTTCTTCTAGAAAGCGTGAGGGATGCTAAGTCCATTGAGTTTGAAAGGTTGGTTCAGACTCCTAGTATGACTGTGTTAGAGTATGCAAGGAGGTTCAGTCAGTTGAGCAAGATTGCTCCAACTCTTGTGCCTATGGAAGCAGTTTGGATTTAGAGGTTTCGTAGAGGACTTATAGCTCCATTGTTTAAGTTTTTGGATGCTCTTGCGTTTGATTCTTACTCCAAGCTTGTGGATAAGGCTAGAGTAATCAAGAATAGGGAGATGGAGGTTAGATCTGAAAGGGAAGAGAAGAAGAAGGCTAAGATCGAAAGTTCCTCCAGATAGGATAACGGGGTAAAGAGCATGAATATCTCGCACCAATCAGCTTCTCAAAGTGGATATAGAGGACCTTTAGGGAGATTCCAGCAGAGACCGAATCCCTCTAGATTTGCTTCACATATGATCTATGGTACAGCCAGTTCTACCCCACCTAGGACTTCTAATCCTTCTTGTCCTACGTGTGGTAAACTTCATAGAAGACCTTGTCTCTTCAGGTCAGATGCATGTTATTGATGTGGACAGCATGGACATTTGCTTAAGGAGGGTCCACAGCCTTCTTTTGGAGCTAGATCTCAGTTTTCTCAGACTACAGTTCAGATGGTTAGGGAGAGGAGTATTGGTCAGCAGTTCGGCGTTGGCCGTGATATTTTGGGAAGGACTCCAGAAGCAGGTAGAGGTTCAAGTTAGATGGTTGGACAAGCTACCAGTCATGCACCATTGGGAAGAGGTTCAGGAAGAGTGTTTGCTTTTTCGCAACAGGAGGCCCAAACTTCTAACACTGTGGTCACAAGTATTCTTCCTATTCAGGCTTTGAATGCTAGAGTATTGTTTGATTCAGGAGCTACGCATTCGTTTGTTTCTTTATGTTTTGCTAAGAAATTGAATGTGTCATGTGAATTTCTCAAGAATGCTTTGGTAGTATCGACTGCTTTAGAGGAAGAGATTGAAGTTCATGATTTTTATCCATCTTGTGTGGTTAGCATAAGTGGTAAGAGTTTAGAAGTAGATTTGATCGTGTTACCTGTGTTAGAATTTGATGTGATTTTGGGCATAGATTAGTTGTCCAAGTATTATGCAACCATAGATTGCAATGGGAGGAAGATAGTCTTCAAGCCACCTTTGGGTAAGGAGTTTGAGTTCCAAGGAGAACGGAGTGAAGCACCATATAATATTATATCAGCCTTAGGGGCGAGGAGATTGGTGAGGAAAGGATGTCAATGATATTTGGCATATATTCGAGATACTCAAAAGGAAGCAAAAGATTTGGAACAAATTCATGTCATTAATGAGTTTTCAGATGTATTTCCGCAAGAGTTACCTGGGTTGCCACCAGATAGAGAAATAGAATTTGATATTGAGTTGTTATCTAGCACAGATCCGATTTCTATTCCTCCATATCGAATAGCACCAATAGAATTGTGAGAGTTAAAGACTCAATTATAAGATTTGCTTGACAAAGAATTCATCAGACCTAGCAGTTCACCATGGGGTGCACCAGTACTCTTTGTGAAGAAGAAAGATGGTTCTATGAGGTTATGCATAGATTACAGACAGCTCAACAAGGCAACTATCAGGAATAAGTATTCTTTGCCAAGAATAGATGATATATTTGATCAGTTGTAGGGTGCAAGCCATTTCTCCATGATAGACTTGAGATCAGGTTACCATAAATTAAGAATTCGGAATGAAGATGTGTTAAAAACAACTTTCTGAACAAGATATGGTCACTATGAGTTTTTAGTATTACCATTCAGTTTGACCAATGCACCAGCTACATTTATGGACTTGATAAACTGGGTGTTCAAGCCATTTTTGGACAAGTTTGTTATTGTATTTATTGATGATATTCTTGTGTATTCTAAGAATGAAGAAGAGCATAGAGAACATCTTAGGATTGTATTACAGACTTTGAGAGAGCATCAGCTGTTTGCAAAATTTTCAAAGTGTGAGTTTTGGCTTGAGAGTGTGGACTTTCTAGGACACATAGTGAGCAAGGATGGGCTTGAAGTTGATCCTAGGAAAGTGGATGCAATTCTAAATTGTCTTAGACCCACAAATATTTCAGAAGTTAAAAGTTTCTTGGGTTTGGTAGGTTACTACAAAAGGTTTGTCCAAGACTTCTCCAAAATTGAAGCTCCTTTGAATAAACTTACTCAGAAACAAGTGAAATTTATATGGACAAATGCATGTGATAAGAGTTTCCACAAGTTAAAAGTTTGTCTCACTACGACGCCTATCTTAGCTTTGTCGTCGGGTAAGGGAGGTTATGTGGTGTATTGTGATGCATCGAGAGTAGGACTGGGTTGTGTGCTTATGCAGCATGATAAGATGATCGCTTATACTTCTAGACAGTTGAGGAAACATGAGGTGAATTATCCAACATATAATCTTGAGATGGTTGCGGTTGTGTTAGCTTTGAAGATATGGAGACATTATATGTATAGAGAGAAGTGTGAGATCTTCACAGATCATAAGAGTTTGAAATATATATTTCAATAGAAAGATCTTAACCTTAGGCAAAGAAGATGGGTAGAATTGCTTAAGGATTATGACTGTGAAATCTTGTACCGTCTAGGAAAAGCCAATGTAGTGGCAGATGCATTGAGCCGGAAGTCTTTGGGAAGTTTAGCCCATATCCAAGTGAGAAAAAGATCATTAGTGAAGGAAATGCAGGAATTGTATGATTCAGGAATTAGTTTGGATTTGTCAGATTCAGGAGTACTTTTAGCTCTTTTTCAGGTTAAGCCGGTCCTCATTGAGAGGATTAGAGGAGCTCAAGACAAAGATCCTCAGTTAATGAAGCTAAAAAATGATGTGGGATCATAAAAGGCTCCAAAATTTGTTGTGACTGATGGCATGTTGAGGCTCGGTAATAGGTTGTGTGTTCCAGCAGTTGATAGTTTGAGGGATATGATTCTTAAGGAAGCACATCATGCTAAGTATAATTTGTATCCAGGTGCAACAAAGATGTATCATGACATCAAGGATTCCTATTGGTGGAATGGAATGAAAAAGGATGTGGCTGAGTTTGTGGTAAGATGTTTGGCTTGCCAATGAGTGAAATTTGAGCACCAGAAACCTTCAGGTCTACTGCAGCAGTTGCCTCTGCTAGAATGGAAATGGGAGAGAATAACCATAGACTTTGTTGTGGGGTTGCCAAGGACTTCAAGTGGACATGACTCAATATGGGTAATTGTGGATAGAATGACAAAGTAAACTCTCTTTCTGCCAGTCAAGACGACCTACACAGCTTCTCAATATGCACAGATTTATATTGATGAGGTAGTGAGACTTCATGGAATACCAGTTTCCATCATATCCGATATAGGTACCCAGTTCACTTCAAGGTTTTAGCAGAAATTGCAAGAGTCTTTGGGTACTCAACTCGATTTCATCACAGCTTTTCATCCGCAAACAGATGGGCAGTCCGAGAGAACCATGCAAACTTTAGAAGATATGCTAAGAATGTGTATTCTAGATTTTATGGAAAATTAGGATAAGCACTTGCCGTTGATAGAATTTGCCTACAACAATAGTTATCACTCAACTATTCAGATGTCTCCTTATAAAGCTTTGTATGGTAGGAAGTGTAGGTCTCCTTTGTGTTGAAATGAAGTGGGAGAGAAGCATATAGAAGGGCCTGAATTGATTCAGTATACAGCAGAGAAAGTTCCACTCATAAGGGAAAGATTGAAGACGGCTTTCAGTCAGCAGAAGAGTTATGCAGACCAAGGAGAAAAGACCTTCAATTTGCGGTTGGAGACTTAGTGTCCTTAAAAGTCTCACCTATGAAAGGAGTCTTAAGGTTTGGCAAGAAAGGCAAGTTATCTCCAAGGTATATTAGATCATTTGAGATTTTGGATAAAGTTGGAGAGGTTTCATATAGGTTAGCATTGCTACTGAATTTGAATAGTGTGCATCCAGTATTTCATGTGTCAATGCTTCGAAAGTATGTGACAAATTCTTCATATGTGTTGCAAGCTCAAGCAGTAGCTCTTCAGCCAGACTTGACTTATGAAGAGGTTCCTATGGAAATTGTTGATAAATTGGTCAAAAAGTTAAGGAACAAAGAGATAGAAATGGTTAAGGTGTTATGGAAGAATCAAGTAATAGAAGAGTGCATTTGGGAAAGTGAGCTAGCTATGCGAGCTAGGTATCACCACCTCTTTCAAGATTAAGTGAGTTCTTTAAATTCGAGGACGAATTTATTTAAGGGGAGAAGAATGTAATATCTGTTAAATTTTTATTTATTTATTTGATGGTTTATTTTGACCAGATTAGTACTTTAAGAATCTTAGAATGTGCATCTGGGTAAGAGTTTATGAGTCAGTGTTATGATTTCACTGGAATATTTAGATAAGTGTGAAATATAAAAGTTTTAGATTTATATTTTATTATCTTTAAGTCTGTATGGTAGTTTTGTAATTTTGTGTATGTGAAGGTTATGCTTTCTCAACCAGAACATGTGCAGTTCAATTTCTTGCAGTTAGTATGAGTATGTTATTAATTATTTTGAGAATGTTAGAGGCTGAGCGAGTCAAGTGTAAGTATGAAAGAGATGTTTCTTTATGTGTTATATAGATAGTTGTAGAATTGAGGAGTTTGGATGTCAGTAGCTCATTTGCGAGCTGGTTTAGAGTGAGTTGGCGAGAAAAGTTTTTCGGCTCGGCAGAATAGGTAGGGTGAGTTGGCTCCTCATTTACAAGGCGGATAAAGAATTAGCGAAGTGGAGAATTGGCGAAATGGGATTGTCGAGGTGGCAATTGGCGAAGTGGAGAATTGACGAAGTGGGATTGCCGAGGTGGCAATTGGTGAAGTGGAGAATTGGCGAAGTGGGATTGCCGAGGTTGCAATTGGCAAAGTGGAGAATTGGCGAAGTGGGATTGCCGAGGTGGCAATGGGCGAAGTGGAGAATTGGTAAAGTGGGATTGCCGAGGTGGCAATTGGCGAAGTGGGATTGCCGAGGTGGCAATTGGCGAAGTGGAATTGCCGAGGTAGCATTTCGCAAAGTGGGTTTGGCGAAGTAGAAAGTGGCGAAGCGGGGAATTACCGAGGCAGTGGCTTATTTAATGGAGAAGTAGTAGTCATCCCTTTCATGATAAATTCTTCTCTTTTCTTCTTTCTTCTTCATTTTTTCTCCCATCTCTCTCCGATTTGTTCCATTTATTTTCTAGTGTGTTAATACTCAGGATTAATGCATTAAATTATTATATTCTCTCATTTAAAAAGGCTTTAGTCATCATATCAAAGTCAATATTCTTTAAGGACTCATTTTGGGGAAATAAGGTAATTTTCTCCAAACTTTATTTTCTTTTAGAATAAGATTTTGGAAGTTAGAATAATTATTTATGAGCTATATAGAACCGGTTAAGAGCATTTAAGGCCATTAATTATGGTTGATATGGAAGATACGTGAAATTTATGAGTTTGATGAATAGTGACATAAATAGTGAAAATGTTCATAATTTCAGATTTTCTTGAAGAGATAAATTAAATTGATGTTAGGGATCAATAATAAAGACTATAAGATGGTTAAAATTTTAAGAAACCATAGTATGTATTATTAATTGAGGAAACCGTAATTTATAAAATTTGGGGATTTGTTTAGGTTTGGACAGTTCAAGGATTTGATGAGGCTAATTAATTAATCAATTGTTGATCGGTATAGTGGAGAGATTTGATGAGAGGTAAGTTATGAATTACATAAATATATATTTCCCTTTACAAGATAAATTATCAAATATTTATATATATATATATTCCCTGTGATATGTCATTATTATTTGATGACTTATGAAATCCTTTAATATATGATAATGCCTTGGTTATTTCCTTAGACTAAGATCATGAATGAGCCTTGATGTAAATACTAAATGGTCTCTTGACCAAGTTCAGATTTGTTGAAATTTCATTATATAATTTATATAGATATATGATCCCTTGAGATATATATAAATAGAACGCTTTTCCCAATAAGAGTAAATTTATTGGTCCATGTTCACAATGGAAGCCCAACCGATAGGGTTTTTATCAGTGTTCCACCTAGAGGGAGCCATAAGCTCTAGGCATATGCCCGCACAAGCATATGTGCACGTTAAGATAACAAGGCTACTGATACATATGATATGATATCAGTTTTATCTTATATGTGATTTGATAATGCCATCCTTTGTAGGCATTCTTATATGTTGTTCATATCTTATTGAGTTGAAGTCTCATTCCTCTTTTGTGATTTCAGGTGCTAGTGTAGCTCAAGAGAGAGCTAATCCAGAGGATAAAGCTTCTTGATTTCTTCTTCACAATAAGCTTGGATGTAATTATCTTGAGATATTGTTTTGTTATGTATATATATATATGATAATGTCTATTGAAATACATTTCCTTAGAGCTCCTTAGATAGATATGAGATGATTGATTCTATAGCCATGGATGACATTGGTAAACTCTCACTTGTTCCATATTGATGTTAGATCTATCTTTTGATCAGTAGGGAACAAGCGGAGATGTTATGATATAAAAATGGAAATTTATAAGATATGGTGTTTTGCATTTAAAATGTATACGTTTATGTATGAGACAGGTTAGTTAAGGGTTTTACGGGTTTATGGTGGTCTTATGCCTACCCTTACCCTAGGACCGTCGCACCGATGGGGTCGAGGTGTGACAATTTATACTGGTATTGAAATATTTAGGTAGTTAATAATTAATAACTGTATTTTTATTGGATGCAAAAATTAAAGTAAGTTTGTTATATTATTTTAGAGTTATTATAGAAATTATTTGGATGGAAATTATGGAAAAATATTGAGTTCGGCATTGGTTGTAGAATTTTTGGCAGTGAATTATCTATAACTGTGTTTTTATTGAATGTAAGAATTAAGATAAATTTATTCTATTAATTTGGGATTTTTATGAAAATTATGTTGATGATATTTATGGAATTTAAATACTGAAAAGTTAAGTTATTGTGGAGTAATTTAATGAAGTAGGTAATTAAATTAAGTCTATAAAAGAGATTAAATTAAGATAATTATTGAAGTTTGATAAATGAATTATTGAGATAAAAATATTTTGATGGTGGTATTATTTTAAATATTTTACGGTAATTAGATATAAATATTAATTTTAATGTAATTATTTATTAGGGATTTAGTGAATAATTATTTACGAATTATTATTTTAATTAAGTGTCGGTAAATGAATTACTAACTGCAATTATTATTTCTAGTATATAAGTAATAATGAATTAAATGTTGGAATTGAGTTGGAATATTAAACTGTAATAAATAATTATTTAATGAATTGAATTTGATATTTGAGATTAGTAAATTGATCATAATTTTGGGTTGATAAGTTGGAGATCCAGGAGGGGTCAATTGATTTGATGGTGTTGGATGTGAATTTTTGGAATATTTATTGGAAGTGTTATCTTTTTTTGTTTCAAGAGGTTATATATTATTTTAGAGGTAATTCAGCCAAAATTTCGGCAAATTTTTGAAATTTCTTATTTTATTTCTAAGTCAATATTTGAATATAATTCTAATAATTCTCGTATTTGATTCTAGTACTTCAAATGTTTTCCAATGCTATCAGTCAAAAGGCAATCCAAGGGAGTCAGCCAGTTTGATGATCGTCAAATTTGTGAGTTGATATATTTTAAATTAACTATGCATCTATGCATGACATGAAAGTACTGAATGAATGAGAATATATATGTATATAAACTATCACTATTACATTAGATTTAGAAGTATGATGTATGTCTATGCCATATTATATGATGTTGATGATATGTGTGTATGTGGTTACGATGAAAAATAGAATGATGTGGAATCCAACTGCACTAACACAGAAAACAATAACAATATTATAATACCCTAGAAAAACCTACCATAATTATATGATTAAAGTTCTTAGTATTTAGTTTGAAATCATCAAAATAACTAAAAATAATTTTAGAGACTCAGTTAGAACGAAAACGAAATACTTTTTCAAAAAATATTAATTACGATAACTGTCACACCCCATCACCACAGGTGAGACGGTCCTAGGGCAAGGGTAGGCATAAGGCCACCATAAACTCGTAGAATCCTTAACTAAACTTATCTCATACATAATAGCATACATTTTGAATGCAAAATATCATATCTTATAATTTATCATTTTATATCATAACATCTTCGCTTATTCCCTACCAATCAAAAGACAATTCTTATATCAATATGGAACAAAGGAGAATATACAAATGCCATCCATGGCAACAAATCAACCATTGATATCTATCTACGGAGCTCTAAGAGAGTACTTCTCAATAGATATAATTTATATATACATAACAAAATAACATTCAGCATAATTATATCCAAGCTTCTTGTGAAGAAGAAATCAAGAAGCTCTATCCTCTGGATTAGCTCTCTCTCAAGCTACACTAGCACCTGAAATCTACAGAAGAGGGATGAGCCTTTAGCTCAGTACAATATGAACTACATAATGCTTTAAGTAAAGTCAAGAATCTGAGTATCAAATCATGAACATATACATATACATATACTTGGACATGAAAGAATTATAAGTTTATACTTGAAGAAGAATATGAGTGCTTACAACAAATAGCACTATCAAATCATATCATAAATCAAATCATGGTTCTCATTTAGAACATAAGAATGCTTGCAAAGGATGACATTATCAAATCATATATAAGATAGAACTGATATCATATCATAACGTATCAGTAGCCTTGCTACCTTAACGTGCACATATGCTTGCGCGGGCATATTCCTAGAGCTCATGGCCCCCTCTAGGTGGAACACTAATAAAAATCCTATCAGCTGGGCTCCCATTGTGCACATGGACTAATGAATTTACTCTCATTAGGAAAAATATTCTATACTTATGTATATCATAGGTCATCATAATAAGATGTTCGCAAAATTCAGATTTGTTCAAGAAACCATATATCATGCATATCAAAGGCTTGTTCATGATCTTGGTTCAAGAAGATAACCAAGTCATTTTATACATTAAGTGTTTACATGAAGAAGGTAATCCAATAAAGGATTCATATCATAAAGTATATACAAGAATATTTAATAATTTATCTCATAAGGAGAAATATACATTTATGTAATTCATAACTTATCTCTCAACAAATCTTTCCACTACACAGATCAACACTTGTTTATATGAAAATCCTCATCAATTCCTTGAATTGTCCAAGCCTAATCAAAATCCTCAAATTCTACAAATTAGGGTTTCCTCAATAATGATACATAATATGGTTCCTTATAATTTTAACCATCTTATAGTCTCTATTATTGTTTCTTAACATCAATTTAATTCATCTCTTAAAGAAAATTTGAAATTATGAACATAGTCACTATTTACGTCACTATTCATCAAAACTCATAAATATTAATCTAAAAAGATAAAAGAAGTTTGGAGAAAATCACTTTATTTTCTCCAAAACTAAGCTATTGAAGGATCTGGGCTTGAAATAATGATTAAGCCTTTGAATGAGTTAATTTAGTGATTTGATGCACTAATTCTGAGTATTAATACATTAGAAAATAAATGGAATAGATTGGAGAGAAATAGGAGAAGAAATAAAGAAGAAAGAAAAAAAGAGAAGAAATTATAGTGAAAAGGATGGCTACTGCCTCGCTAATTTTCCTCTTCACCATTCTCACTTCACCAATTCTCCACTTTGCCAATTCTCCACTCTGCCAATTTTCACTTCGCCAATCCCACTTCGCAGAATTTCACTTCGCAGAATTCCACTTCGCCAATTCCACCTCGCAGAATTCCACCTCGCCAATTCCACTTCGCAGAATTCTACCTCGCCAATTTCACTTCGTAAAATTCCACTTCGCAGAATTCCACCTCGCTAATCCCACTTCGCAGAATTTCACTTCGCAAAATTCCACTTTGTAGAATTCCACTTCACAGAATGCCACTTCGATAATCCCACCTACCCAACTCGATTAGCTTCTAACTACCTCAAAATCGAGGAGCCATATCGCACTACCTATTTTTGCCGAGTTGGAAAACCTTCCTCGCCAACTCACTCTAAACCAGCTCGCAAATGAGCTATAATTTCCAATCTCCTCGAAGTCCTACAACTATCTATATAACACATAAAGAAACATTTTCTTTCATACTTATACTTGACTCGCTCAGCCTCTAACATTTTCAAAACAACCAGACAAACTCAGACTTACTGCAGGAATAGCGAACTGAAAATGTTCTAGTCGAGGAAGCATACCTCCTCACACACATAAAATTCACAAAAACTACCATACAGACTTAAAATAAAATATATAAGTCTGCAACTTTTACATTTTACACTTATCCAATTACTCCTGTAAGATCATGACAACTGATTCACAAGATTCTTTCCAAATGATAATTCTGAGATTTTTAAAATACTAATCTGCTCAAAACAAACAATCATAAAAAAAAAATTAATTGGTATTACATTCTTCCCCCCTTAAATAAATTCGTCCTCAAATTTAATTTTGAAATAGGTAGGGATATCTAGCTCTCATAGCTTGCTCACTTTCCCAACTGCATTCTTCCATTACTTGATTCTACCATAAGACCTTAACCATTTTTATCTCTCTGTTCCTTAACTTTTTGATCATTCCATCAACAATAGCCACAGGAACCTCTTCATAAGTCAAGTCTTGCTGAAGATCTACTGTTTGAGCTTGCAACACATGAGAAGAATTTGCCATATACTTTTGAAGCATTGACATATGAAAAACTGGATGCACACTGTCCAAATTCGGTGGTAAGGCTAGTCTATATGAAACCTTTCCAACCTTATCCAAAATCACAAATGGTCCGATGTACCTTGGAGATAACTTGCCTTTCTTGCCAAACCTTAAAACTCCTTTCATAGGTGAAACCTTTAAGAATACTAAGTCTCCAACTACAAACTGAAGGTCTTTCCTCTTCGGGTCTATATAACTCTTTTATCGACTGAAGGTTGTCTTCAATCTTTTCCTTATGAGTGGAACTTTCTCTGTTGTATACTGAATCAATTCAAGCCCTTCAGTATGCTTCTCTCCCACTTCATCCCAACACAAAGGAGACCAACACCTTCTACCATACAAAGCTTCATAGGGAAATATCTGAATCGTCGAGTGATAGCTATTGTTGTAGGCAAACTCTATCAATGGCAAGTGCTTATCCCAATTTCCTCCAAAATCCAAAATGCACATCCTTAGCATATCTTCTAGAGTTTGGATAGTTCTCTCGGACTGCCCATCAGTCTGCGGATGAAAAGCTGTGCTGAAATCAAGTTGAGTACCCAAAGATTCTTGCAATTTCTGCCAAAACCTTAAAGTGAACTGGGTACCTTTATCGGATATGATGGAAACTGGTATTCCATGAAGTCTCACTACCTTATCAATATATATCTGTGCATACTGAGAAGTTGTGTAGGTTGTCTTGCTAGCAGAAAGTGAGCTGACTTAGTCAATCTATTAACAACTACCCATATTGAGTCATGCCCACTTGAAGTCTTTGGCAACCCAATAACAAAGTCCATGGTTATTCTCTTCCATTTCCATTATGGTAAAGATAACTGCTGAAGTAGTCCCGAAGGTTTCTGATGCTCAAATTTCACTTGTTGACAAATCAAACACCTTGCCACAAACTCAACCACATCCTTTTTCATTCCACTCCACCAATAGGAATTCTTAATGTCATGGTACATCTTCGTTGCACCTGGATGCACATTATACTTAGCATGATGTGCTTCCTTAAGAATCATATCCCTCAAACCATCAACTGTTGGAACACACAACCTGTCATTGAGCCTCAAAATGCCATTAGTTACAACAAATCCGGGAGCTTTCTCTGATCCCACTTTGTTCTTTAACTTCACCAACTGAGGATCTTTGTCTTGAGCTTCTCTAACCTGATCAATGAGAACCGACTTAGCTTGGAAATATGCTAAAAGCATTCCTGAATATAACAAATCCAAACTGATTCCTAAATCATACAATTTCTGCATTTCCCTTACTAATGATCGTTTGCTCACTTGGATATGAGCTAAGCTTCCCAAAGACTTCCTGCTCAAAGCATCTTCCACTACATTAGCCTTTCCTGGATGATATAATATTTCACAGTCATAATCCTTAAGCAATTCAACCCATCTTCTTTGCCTAAGGTTAAGATCTTTCTGCTGAAATATATATTTCAAACTCTTGTGATCTGTGAAGATCTCACACTTCTCTCCATAC
>CANXYC010886544.1:0-13231 GCA_948193065.1 Aleurites moluccanus | reverse complement strand
TGGAGATGCATATAGATTCACTGAGTATCTTATCTACTCATCCTCTCACTTTTTACCCTCTGCAGGTGCAGAGTAGGAGGCAGATTCCTGGTTTTGTTTCTCAAAGGAATTTTGCAGTCTGATAAAGATAGTGTAATTAATCAGACACTGTATTTTTATATATGTGTTTTAGATGCTCCATGGGTATTGTATAATGGTATAGATGGATTGTTGATGAAAGTGTATGAGACATTTTGAAGTATAAATGTATAAGATTATAGAAGTTATAGAATGAATGACAGAGTAACAGATTGTATAGTGATATGTGATGTGAGTGTATGGATAGATATATTGTTATGTGATTGATGATGGGTTTTCGCTGTAAAGATTGGGAAGTTATATTTTCCGCTGCGATATTGTGAGTGATTGTATAGTATGAGATTGATGGGTTCTATGGGTGTCGGTCGCCATTGGCATCTCCCGTGCCCTAGGACCATCGCGATCCGTCTCGCGAGAGTGGGTTGTGACACATATATCACTTATATAAATAATTTTTTTTATATACGTATAAGTTTACAAATAATTATTTAAAATAAATAATGAGAGAGAGTTTCAACTGAATACTTTTACATATATGTGTAATATAGACATATAAGGTCTAAGACATGTATAACATATAAAGTTCAAAACTCGAGTAACATATAAGCACTGTGGAGTATACCCCAAATCATTCTCCACAGGCCAAACACATATAACATGTAAGGCCGAAACCCAAGAGAAACTCATGTACCATGGGAGGTTCAAATCTGTATCTCACCCAAATAAAAATATCATATAAAATAATAAAAGTAATATTAATAATATCGACTCATAAATTTAGATATAAATAAATTATAATATTAAAAATCCAATGGTAACCATTACATATACATATTACACATACATTGCAAATAAATTTATATGTCATATAATTATTAATATTATATAGCATATCTTCTCCAACTTCTAATTATAAGAAAATTCAGTTAATTTATTCATATAAAATTCATATACATAAACTGTAACACCCCGGAAGACAGAATAGTTGATAATGAGATAGTACAATAGACAATATAGATATAACAGATTATAGTAACGAATATAATATTAATTTAAGCATGAATATGCTCAATCGATTACTGAAATATACAAATAATGGTAGAGTGTAATACTTATGAATTTTTGAACCTCAACCGGATCACTTTTGTGACACTGTCCTGGAAAATACTGATGCTAATTACATAACCCGGGAAAATAGCAGTCTATTTGATTTAGAAATTTTTGACTCAAAACAGGGATAAAGGGTCATCTATATTTATGTGAATTTTCGGTGAAAAGAAAGACTTAAAAAATATTTTAGAATACTGAAAATAAGAATAATGGCAAATTTATAATTAAAGGCAATATTAGGGGCATTTTTGGAAACAAGCTATCTAGGATATAAAATCGGATCCAAAATATTTTTAAATAACAGAACAGCCTAAAATAAGGTATTTCACTCTGCACACTTCATGTTGAATCTAAACAGAATAGATAGAGTAAATTACAGGAAGTTTTGGAGTCAAAATGCAATTAAAAATTTTTTTGGGCAAAGTACAATTAAGCGAAGATGTAGGACTCATAATAAAATATTAATTTTTGAGACAAAAATTCTGAAAAAAACCAAGTAAGGTAGCCGACCATAGTAATTGAAGAAGGAAGATTTTTATGTTTAATACCATAGGAAATTAACAAGTGGACAAAAGCTAGAATTTTCCACACATTTCTTATTTTTTTTGACTTTGGTGTATAAAAAGAGAAATATTGGCTACCATATGGAGAGCTTGGCCAAACCATATTGAGAGGAGATAACCAAAAATATTTTCCTAACCCTTCCAAAGTAAACCAACCAAAAGTAGATAGAAAATTGAGGAAAAGTAGATCAAAGGAAAAATTGATGAAATATTTTGTATTCAAGCTATTTGGTAGAACAAAAGGAGGAGGAATTCAAATGTTTCACTTAATGTATGATTCTTAAACTTCATTTTTTTAATTTAATTTAAGAGTTCTATGGTTTGATTTGGTAAATATTTGAGCTAAATGAGTTAAAAGTGTAAAAAAATGACTAGGGTTTAAAGGAAATTCTGAATCTATTTTAAGGCAGAAGCTTATAGCTGAAATTTTAAATTTTTAATGTATGAATTTGAGGATATCCAAAACATAGCAGTTATAAATAAATATGTTAATTTGATTTTTTCAAAAGGAATTGATGAAATTCGAAGTGAGGAGAGAGTAATTGAACAAAAACCGTGACTAGCCAGAATTAGATTTTCTAGAATTTTGCTACTATATTTTAATTTTTTAGAACGATAAAGATAGAATTAGAAGAAATTTTCAAGAAGTTTTCAACATGAAAAGTGTTTATTGTGTCTTATCTATAGTCTTGTAAAAAGATTTTTCAATTGGATTTGTGGTTTATGAGATATTGTTCCATAAGCGTAGACTACCAGAATTGACTGATAAATAAAACATAGATTATAAAATTCTATTGATATGAGGATCTTAGATTCTAAATTTAAGAAAGTAATAAACATGAAAAATATTTATTTATATGTAAGGGTTTTGCAATTAGTTAATCATGGAATTAATTATTGGCATGGAAACAGGGTCTGTTCGGATAAGGATTTTAGGACAGTAGTTTAATTTTAAAAATTCATTAATAATTATACAGTAAAGCAAATAATCTGAAATTTGAATATGTTATATTATCATATGTTTAGAGTAAATATAAAAAATAATCAAAGTAATTAGATAATTATAGATTGAGTTATGGGCTAAACAGTAGAGATTGTCAAATTAGGATTGCAGGGCAGCAGGGCTAGTTATGAGACTAATTTTAAATTGACACCATAAATTATGTAGTAGTGAGATTAATGTGATTTTGGGATATGTTGGAACTTAATATATCTAGTTTAATCAAGAAAAGAATTAAAATATTTGGATAAATGTAGTAAGAGTTAAGAGAAATGGAACATAGGCTGCCATTGAGGTTTAATATATATAAAACTTAAAACTTGGATATTTTAGAAAATTTCTTTAATATAAGTAAAGTAATTTTATGTTAAATAGTATCTAAATTGAAGTTAATTAGATATTTAGAGTCAAGAATGAATAAAGAAGTGATAGGAACCAAAAGGGCTAAGGCATTGGACTAAGGAAAAGGGATCGATAATGTAAAAGGTTATGGATTGTGGTGAGTAATGTATACATCATTATGCATATCCATGTCTTGATTTGTTGAATCAATGAATATATTTTATTCTTGATTAAATGTCACTTTACTATTGTTGATCATCCTTTGATCTTTCTTAAGATTGAAATCACCCATATCCATTGATTGTTATTAATATTGAATTGCCTATTGTATTTGATTCACCATATGCCTAAATGTTTTCAAAAGTATGCACACCAAGTGTTTAGCTATATACCATGATGTTATTACTAATTAACTATCTTTGTATCAAATAAAGAAATCGATACATGATTAATGAAATGCATTGACACTGATTGACAAGTAAGTCCAAATGTACCGATTGTGAGGCCTCGCCCGAGCACCTCCCCCGTCCCGTGCGGATCTAGGGATAATCGGGGATGTTCTCATTTTTTTAGGGAACGATTTCTCACGGATCGACAGGCAACCTTAGCGCCCTTCTTTGAAAATGATTTTTGATGTTTTGAAGTCGCCACCTTAAATTATTTTTGTTGGAAAAATTTAAGGTAAAATCCCATTTTGACTCCAATTTTATCCCAAAGGAAAATAGGTACACTAGTCTTTGAAACCAAAGAGGATTTGGGGATTAGGTTTTTGGTTAAATTTGGCTTCTAATTTTAACATTGATTTAAAGCATTTTCATGAGCAGTTTATAGGATGAGATATATATAGATGCATGAGCAGATTAATGAATGGATGAAAGCAATAAAACAGTTTAGAGAGCGGTAAGTAAATTATTATAATTCAGGAATCTCAAAATATGGGATATTGACTCTAGCCCTTATGGGTTCTAGGTCAATCACACATTCTCCAAATAATACATTCAATAAAGCAGTAAATAAATAGAAAAGAGATTGCTTTGATCTCTTTGATTTGAAGCCCTTACGTAGCTTGCCTGCGTTTCCCGTTGAATGGGAATTAAAACCCACACAGTTCTCCCTTCTTGCGAAGGAGGGTTGATTTATGCCCAACTTATTATGTTTTGGACTCTTTACTTTGATGCCCTACCAAAATAAAGGTGATTTGCCTATTTTGATGCTTTATCAGAAATAGGAAAAGTTAGGAGATAATACCTGCTCCTTTGCTTTTAAGGAAGGCGGCGGTCTGATTGTCCTTCATGATCGGAGCTGCACTTTGGATCGGTTGAAGCCCGGGGAGACGGTCGGATTATCCTTTATCTAATAATTCAAAACAAAATTAATAGAGTGATTTTGTTAGAAAATGATTTTTGAGGCTCCACACACCCCAGATTTGGTCCTTCTTTAATTCAAAGAGAACTAAAGAAATTTGAGCTCCACTCGCCCCGAATTAATTATTCTTTAAACTCAAACAGAGTTAAAGAAATAAGAAGAAATCGGTGTATGAGAGAGAAATAGAGGAAATCCTAGAAGAAATGTCAACTTCAAGTGATTTCGATGTGTGAAATATGAAGGAGAGGCCTCATATTTATAGGCAAAGGGTTGCCACCGGAGGGCTACGGTGGAACCGCTGTGGCCTTTGGTGGCACGGGTTGAGAAGGGGGGTGGCAGCCAAAAAGTTGCACGAAGTGCCACGGTGGTACTGCGTACCGCCCAAGGGGGCAACGGTACCACCCACTGCCCTGCCCTAAGGGTGGTAGCCCGGGTCCGATTTTGATCGGAAGCAGTTCTTAGTCTGTCCGAGTACGGGTTTGGTTCCGATGAGTGCCAGTCGGCTTAGCACGAGTCTGAAGGGTGCGAAAAATTAGTGTTCACAGCTGCTCCAATCACGGTTGTCCATTCTGGATGACAGGCGTGAAGTAGGTGAACTAGACTATTTCTGTCTGCTTGGAACAAAAGAAATGCATTATGATCGCATCTTCCGAGGTCTGGAGGTATGTGAGTGTAATCTGCCATGCCTCAGACAACTTTCAATTTTTTTAACATTTTTCTGTTTCTGTCATTTTCTGAATTACAGAAGCATCCCAGTTCTGATTTGGGCAAATGATAGGTCGATGGATAGAGAAAAATCATGCGAACATAGCAGAACTGTCGGCACTTGATTCTGACTTGAACTGCTTCGAAAATGCAAGTTACCTTGTTTTAACCTGCAGCAGAGGACATGATGGTCATTTTTAAGATTCTCGAAATCTATAAATAGGGGTGAGGCTTTCTCATTCCCTTCACTCTCATTTTTACTTTTCTCTCTAGAAATTTTTTTTTACTCTCTCTTTCTAGCTTTTCTCTCTAGATATATTTTTTTACTCTATCTTTCTAGCTTTTCTCTCTAGATATATTTTTTACTCTCTCTTCATGGCTTCACACTCTGGAAGTGCTACTAGCAGTAGGAGGCGATACGGTTATGAGGAGCCGCGGGACAATCCTGACCTGGAAAATCTGCTCCAAGAACCAGAACAACACGTCTCATGGGATGGCAGAATTGAGGTATTTCCCCCAAAATTATTATTTTTTTTTTGAGTGAATACCTTTGCTTGAAAGAGCACTGCACTTTGGAATAGGGGCGCCAGATCAAACTTGGCATATCTGGCTGATACTCTATCAGTTGAATCTCCAGTAAAGTCCCTGTTGGAGCCTACTGGTTTTGTGTCCTTCTTAAGGGTCAAAACGAACCTTGAGAGTAACATAGCCTTGCTCAAGGCTCTGGCTAAGCTGTGGTGGGATACGACTAACAATTTCCATTTTCCATGCGGGGAGCTAACTGTTACCCCGCTTGATCTATCAATGTTGACTGGACTGCACTTCGGGGCCGGTCATCTAGATCTTTGCGCTAATTGGAGGGTTTCCTTCACTCCTAAATATATGATTCAGCTCATAGGTCAGGAGCCATCTCGGGATCGTATATCGATACCTTGCACTTGGCTTCAGGCTCAGTTGAGAGATATGGAGCCATTCACTGATATGCTATTTGATACTGAAATTATAGCTAGGCTGATGATATTGATTCTGGAGGGATGTACATTTGGACACATCCATCGGGATACTGTTAATTTGAACATTTTGTTGAGTTTCATAGATGCGACTCAACTTGGTGGATATGACTGGGCTGGAGAGCATCATGTACTGGGAGATGTGCGACTTGTCTCGGGGAGCTTTCAATTCCTATGGCGGGACTCACTTCATTTGGGAGGTATGCTCTCTGCATCCTTTGTTAAACTGAAAAGGCACCCTTTGTACCCTTTGTAAATTTTGAACTGAGAGGTACTCTCTGTACTTCTTCTGAACTTCTGCTAAGTCTTTCTGACTTTCTCTGTCTTCAATGCTTGAAACAGGTTTGGGCTTATGAGTATTTTCCAATGCTGTCTCCCACTCTTAACAACCCTAGGCTGGATGTCTTCTTGGCTGGTATCCGGTGGAACAGGGAAAATTGGACTGGCCCTGGTATGCGTGAGTTCAGGACTATCCGAGCAGCTTTTAGAAGCCTCGACACCTTTCAGGTATCTTGTGACTTTACCTCATTCACATTTCCTGGTTTATACTTACCATAATCCTTTTGCAGGTTGTGACAAAACCTTATACGGATAGGATGCAGCTGATGCCAGTAGAACTTGATCCAAGCGCCACACTGGTTTGTTCTCAACTGTTACTTCGCTCTCCACATAACAAGTTGTATTACCTGGGGGAAAGAGTCCGAGTTCAAACTATTTGTAGGTGGGTAGTTTCGGCATACCCACCAATTGACATGAGGTGGAATATGGACATCCATGCCCCTGATGATGCCTACACTAGTCTTCCCATACATCTGTATGTAACTCATCAAGATAATTATGCATTATTCTATAGCACTTGGCTGATGGGACCTATTGGTGATCTGTGTTGGTGATTAAGATGTTCGCCTAGCTCTGCTGGACCTTCTGTTGTTTGTCAAAGTCAGGCTCAAAGCGTGGGTACATCAAGAGACCCTCATTCAAATGAGCCTAACGTTACTCCTGGGATGCAAAATGATCTTGATCGGGTCGCTTTGGGCCCTAACTTCTGGATATCTGAAAATATGTTCTAGACTAGCGCTCATGGTGAGATGCAATCATACCATCTTCCAGATGCGGTCCATCCTCTTGCACCAGAGCAACCTAATAACATTGAGGTATGTTCATGTTCTTTTTCTTGGTTTTGCTTTCGGAAATGATCCTTAAGCTTGCAATACCTCTTAGCCTTGCTTTCAGAAATGATCCTTAAGCTTTTGGCTTTTCTTCCTGCAGGTTAACATGGAATGGATTCGTCACACCTATCGTGTGGGCCGCAGAATGGAGTTAGCTCTGTCGGGCATGCTGAATCGACTTGATATTTAGGCTGACCCACCTCGTCAACCGGAGGACCCCTGTCGGCATCGTCAGAGAGACTAGTGGCCTTTTTTAGCACTTTTCTTTTGGCACTATTCTATTTATGCTTATTTATGAACAATGATGGATGCTTTATGTATGCATGTATTTATGATATTTTAGTTGATTACCTATGTTATGAATGCAAACTAAAAATGTTATGTAATGCTATTTTAAGCCTGAATACATTAAAATGCCTAAAAATGCCAAGGGAATCGAAAATGTCCTAAAATGTCCCGAAAAACCTTAAAAAATGAAAATTTCTCAAAAGATTTTGCAGGAAAAGTGTGCCGCTACTGAGATGAAGAGGTGGTGCCGTCGTGGCACTATTTTGGAGCTTGGCGATAATGCCAGTAGCAAATGGCGGTGCCGCCAAAGGCTATGGTGGCGGCGCCCACACTGGGTGGTGGCCCCGCCTTGGCCTGCGCGTCCAAGCCAAATTGGGGCTGATTTTTTCTATAAATAGGACCCTATTCCCTCTCAAAAGTCATTCTACCTCTCTTTTTCACTCAAACTTCCTATGGAACCTTACTACAGTCATCATATGTTTTTGTAGACCAAAAACCTAGACAAAGTCGAAAAGATTAATTTGAGCAAGTATGGGATCAATTTTGTTCTGACTTTGAGAGGTGTGAAAGTGGATTGAGATTTTCTGAAGGCCTGTCTGAGGTTTTGGGATCCTGCTGATCATGTGTTCCGATTTGGGTTGAGCATGGAGGAAATATGCCCCACTTTCGAGGAATTCAGTGTTATCCTTGAAAGTAATTCGAATGCTACTTTAGCTGTCCCCGAATATCAGGTCGGATACTTTCGCTCTTTCAAGAGCCTCATTGGATTAGGACAAGAGCTTGCTAGCTCTATGGTCATGGGAGACCAAATCAATCTGACTGCAATCACAGCCGAGTTTCAATATCCAGAAGATACAGGGATACTGTGAGACAAAAACACAGGATGACAGCCTTGGTTCTGTGTTTGACTGTTGGATGCCTATTCTTTAGCTCACCTGGCTGGGGAGATGTTCGAGTGGTGGAGCTGGTTGCTCAGATGGAGCGAGGGTGCACTATTGCCAGTTTGATTTTGGCAGAGACCCTGCAGAGCTTAGATGGAAGCTATAGAGTTGAGGGGCCTTGGTCTGTTAGCCTAGTCATTTTGCAGGTAGAAATGTCTTGTACTTCCTCCTCACATATTTTTTATTTTTTTTAACCCTCTTATTTCTCTTCCAGGTTTGGCTTAAAGATCATCTACAAGTGGTGGCTCCTCCAGATAGGATGCCTTATTCAGCTGCACAATACTGCATAAGGAGGGCTTTGATCTGCTTTGGTTCAGAAAAGGAATGGACCTCCTGGGTTTTAGAGCTGGATTCTGTAGATTTGCTTTGGTACTGCCCTTGGTACGGAATTGACTCATTTATCATGATGAGTTATAGGTACAAGATGGTTTACCTGTTAGGTATTTCCATGACCTCATTCTATCAGGGCAAGAGAGTCTTGAGGCAGATGGGTCAACCCCAAGGCACCCCAATAGACGAAGCTATTTACCCTTCATCTTTGATTACCAGTCCTGTTTCCCAGGCCATAATGAATGGTTGGAGGCAGACGATGCGCTTTGTACGCCCTACTGGCTTATCAAGCAAGCTGGAGGACTATGATTCTTGGTTCATCCGAGAAGTTTGGCCTATTGAGAAGATCAAGCGAGTAGCCTTGATCACAGAGTTGGAAGTAGACACAGAGGCTGGAGATACTAAGATAGATGCAGTGATGAGATCGGAGGACACTGAGGTGATGCAGGGTGAGTTAGAGGAAAAGGTTGGACCAGACTCACCTGTGACTGAAAACAGTGATTCTGATGACTCGGGGGATATGCATCCTAGGAGAAGATGGATTTAGGCTCTTCACTCCATCTTTTTGGATCTTATTTTAGACTTTTTGTTTGTTTTGAAAATATAAACTCTTTTGAATGAAATATAAAGGAATTTTTGCTACTTTGACTCTAACATAATGAGACAAGACGAAATTTAATGAAACTAGACATAGAAAGAATAGACTATGACTCATGAAACCCAATTCAAAATGAGGCTCTCTCTCTTTTTTTTTTTTATACTTTTATTAGTCATTGCATTTTTCATCATCATTTTTTATTTATTGCTCTAATTTTTGCCCGAGCCGCCCTTTCGGGTTTTCAACTCATCAAGCTACTCTAATTTTTGCCTAAGCCACCTTATTCAGGTTTTCAACTTAGCGAGCACAAACTAATTAATCTGGGCAAAAAATGATAATTTTATTATACATTGGACTGTACCCAAAGTGGGCTGCCTATATATCTCCATTTGCATATATATTTTTTTACACACCAAATTTTCTTTTGGGAGAGTCAGGTCCTCGTAATTCTGTTCATACAATGCAGCATGAAATGGAAATTACACAAAGTATCTTTTCAGTTGATCAAAATTACAAGGATTTGAGACTTCATTTCCATCCAAATCTATGAGTATGACACCTCCGCCAGACAGAATCTTTTTGAGCACATATGGGCCGACCCAGTTTGGTCGGAACTTCCCTCTTGGATCATGCACAGGAGCTCTGATTTCCTTCAGCACTAAGTTGCCTTCTTCTAATCCCCTATCAAATACCTTTTTATTGAAATGATGGGCAAGTCTTTGTTGATATCCTTAGATTCGATAGAGTGCATCCATCTTTTTCTCGTCAATAGCATTCAATTGGTCATGGTATCCTTTAATCCATTTCGTTTCACTCAACTGGTTTTCCCGTATAACCCTCGTAGAGTGGATTTGCACTTCAACTGGAAGCACCGCTTTTATCCTGTACAACAGGGAATATGGAGTTGCCCTTATCGGCTTGCTTATGGAGGTTCTGTATCCCCATAATGCAAATGGGAGGCGTTTATGCCAACCTCCATGATTAATAATCATCTTCTGTAGAATTGACTTAATGGTTTTATTCACTGCCTCGACTGCTCCATTAGTTTGAGGGCGATAGGGTGAATACCGATGATGCTGAATCTTTTCCCTCTTGAGCAAACTTGCTACTTCCTTTTGGAAATGGGAACCATTATCTGTGACTATCTCAAAAGGTAGTCCAAACCGACAAATGATGTTAGTTTGGATAAATTGTGCTACTTTCTTATAATTCAACACATGGAAAGAGGTTGCTTCTACCTATTTTATGAAGTAATCTATTGCCACCAGAATATACTCATGTTCATTTGAAGATTTGGGACTGATGTGTCCTACTACATCAATGCCCCATGTAGCAAAAGGCCAAGAAGTTGCAGTCGGATGCAACGGGACAGGAGGTCGCTTATGAAGCTTGGAAAATATCTGGCATTTGTGACATCTTTGTACAAACTTAGCACAATCTTCGTTCATTGTGAGCCAAAAATACCCTAGATTCATGATTTTTCTAGCTAACATTAACCTTTCAGGTGGGGGCCTTCATCGCCACTGTGCAGCCATTCCATGACCTGCTGAGCTTCCTCTTCCGTCACACATCTGAGGTGGATGCTATCCCATACTCTCCTATACAACACGTCACCATTTGGTATGAAATTGTTGGCCAACTGCCTTAGGGTCCTCCGATCTAATTTGGAGGCCCCTTCCGGATACTGATCATTCTTTAGAAGATTGAATGTATCCCAATACCATGGCTTGCCATCGGCTAACTGAACTTGCATGCATGCTGTGTCATAACATGGTCACCTTCGCACTTCGATAACCACAGGTCATACAATTTCATTTCCTACCATGTCAATCATAGAGGCTAGAGTTGCCAGAGCATTGGCGAACTGATTCTTGGCTTAAGGTAAATAATGGAAAGATAATTCATGAAAACTTTCAGCTAGATCAGCTACGCATTGATAGTAAGAAACTAAACACTCTTCTCTTATCTTCCATTTTCCCAAAGCTTGTGAAACAATCAAATTAGATTCCCCGTAGACCTTTAAGTAATCTATTCTCATGTTGGTGGCTACCTCTAAACCACATATGCAATCTTCATATTCTGCTTCATTGTTTGTCACCTCAAATGCTATTTTAATGGCCATGGGTAAATGATACCCATCGGGTGTGACAAGTACAATTCCAACACCATACCCTTTGCTATTGGCTGCTCCATCAAAATATAACTTATAGACTTCGGGTTGCAACTCCATGATGTCCTCATCTGAAAACTCAGGTTCAAATGATTCGCCATCTACTGGCACAACAGCTAGTTGGTCAACTATCCCACTTCATTTGATAGTCTTCCTTGGAACATATTTGAGATCGAAAGCTACTAGAATTGTCAACCATCATGCCATCTTGTTGTCAAGAACCGACCTCTCCATAAGGAATTTCAAGGGGCTCTTGTCAGCGAGGACATATGTGGTGTATGAACCCAAATAATGCTGCAGTTTATGGCATACCCATACCAAAGTGAGACATAATTATTCAATCTGATTTTACTTGAGCTCATGAGCAAGCATGAGCTTACTCAAATAGTAGACAACATTTTCCTTATACGAACTTACTGCCTTCTGAGCGAGCATTGCCCCTATAGCTTCTTTGGTCACAGAAAGGTATAGCAACAAAGGTTTATCGGGCTTGGGCAGTTGTAAGACAGGAGGGATTAACAAGTATTGCTTGATCTTTTCAAAAGCTTGCTGGCATTCATCATTCCATTCCTTAGGAACTCCTTTCCTTAGTAACTTAAAGATGGGTGCACAAATGTCAGCCAGTTGGGAAATTGTCACAACCCACGCTATAGGGCTGTGACGGTCCTAGGGCACGGGAATAAATCATATAACCAGTACCATGAAGAACCCAAGTTGCATGCTTTGATTTTACTTAATCATTTTTAAGACACATTTTTTTTTAAAACACTTTGAGTTTACAGAAAATCGAACAGAGTCTCCTCTGTAATATTAACATACCCCAAATAGAAAACATCACAAAAACACTTCTAATATCAATATCAAACTTCAACTCAATCTCCAACGCACAATTCACATCAATTCATACTCATACAACTTATACTATACAACTCATATCAACTCATGTAATGACTTCATGTATCACAGGTCATTTAACAGTTCTTTATAATACTATTCATATATAGGCCAATATCTCATACAAGCTTACCATGGCAGCTGCACCCTGTTGATATATACACATTCACATTCATATATCAAAATATACACTCACATCATAACATACAACTATACATATTTACATATCCACAAGTCATACTCAATTATATATATATATATATATATATATATATATATATATACAAATAATATCATGGAGTATTCTACTTCAACACTAGGGGAAGATTGTACATCTACACCATGGTCGAAAGATCAAGAGTAGTCGGGGATGTCCGCGTCTCACTCTCCTTTCCCTGAAATGATTCAACATAGAGGGGTGAGTATAAAATACTCAGTGGATCTATAAATATGAAATGCATTACTAATTTACAAATGCATATCTGATTATTTATGATAATATTAAGTATGATGCCAATTTATCAATATGAAGTCAATTATAGATATGTTAACAGTTAACAATATAAGACAATTATAGATGTGATGATATATGACAATATGATAGAATGGATCAAAATGCATAAGGTAAACAGGATTGGGTCAAATAATTGAGTAACACTGTTATTTCT
>CANXYC010886493.1:0-78916 GCA_948193065.1 Aleurites moluccanus | reverse complement strand
GAAAGGGTTATTTTTTTAATTTTAATGATAACTTCAATCTTAAGTTACTGCAATTTTTACCTATTGTGTTTGCTTCAGTTGGTTGTTAACTTGTTGTTCTTTAGGTGCTTGAAATGTTGTTGCTTTGAACCCATTGCTTTATGACTTTAGTTTGATAATGATGTTGGTTGTTGGTTGTTGGTGTTAGTTGAGGGTTATTTGATTCATGTTATATTAGAAGTGATGTTGGTATTGTTACTAAGTTTGGGTTGGTTGCTGTTATTAAAGAAAAATGATGTTATATTGGAAGTGATGTTGTTATTTTTATGAAGTTTGGGTTGAGTGCTCTTGGTATGCTATTACTTTGATAATATTAATTACACTCATTTTTATATACAGGTAACTAACCAAGGTGAGATGCAGACCATTCAAAAACTAGGTTCACAGTCTAGTCACACAATCGGAACACAAACAAGTCACCCTGTTGGAACTCAACAAAGTGAAGTGTCCCAACAAAGTAAAAAGACCACTAGAAAGTCCAGAAAGTAGTTATCATGCAGCTTACCATTTTGTGAACAATTATCTGCATTAAGAAAAGAAGAAGAAGAACGATTATCTGTTTTCAGTGCAAATATTTAAAGTAAAGCAAAATTACTTGCTGTCATTGGCATACCCAGCAACTTGACAATCAACCAGCCATGGCTGCCAGTGTTCAACAATGGAGAGATTCAATGACTTGATCCGTGAGAGGGTTCCCAAGTAGGGAACAGCCATGTAATGATCACCACTGCATAATATATTAAAATTACACTGTAAATACACTACAAAACCTGGCCGAGCTAAAAAGTCCTAGGCTATATATGCGAGCAATTATGGTAGAAACACCTGTATATTAGAGTTCTATAACCTCTTGTATTGAGATACAGATGATAGCCTACAGTACTCTGGACATTATGCATGTAATATAAGCTTTCACTGCATCTTGTTAATTCCCTCACTTTTCCCTGAATATCTTCAAATTAATCACATTAATGTTTAATTACTTATCTTTTGATCTCAGCACTCAAGAAATGATTAGTGTTTACATTTGTTTCTATGTTAGTATTCAAGAAAAGGCGTTACCTTCCAAGCCCCAAAGTGCTCTTTGAACCCTGGCATCATTACTCTAAAGGTTGCAGAGCAAACTATTGTATTGCTGTATAATATTCCACCAAATAATCATTATAACAATACATTTCATCATTTCATCCGTAGATTGAATACTAACAGAGGCGTAGGACTTACCTCTACAACCAGCAAATGGAAAATCAGAAGGTAAAAGGAAGAAATCTTCATTGTTATCAAGAAGATATCTTCCAAATTTCTCTGTTTTGTTGAATGCCAGAAGGTAGTGCTGCACTGAGGCTCCAATACGTGTGCTGCATTTATTATTGAAGGGGACTATAAAAGTTTTTCTTTTTTGTGAATGGGTTTAATTGCAACTTCACAGCATTGAGATTACTTAAGTACCATTGCGCAAAGCTTGGTGCTAAGAATTAAAGTTGTTTATTGAGAAATGTAAAACAAAATTATCCAAGATGAATCAAAAACACACCTCTGAGATAGTTTGGAGATCATTTTTGCACTTCATATTTTTGTGATCGACATCAACATAGTCTATTTTTGTGATAGAATATGATACTAGATCACTTCCTTTGACATTGGTTTGCGGATGCTCACCAAGTTCAATACCTGCAAGAATGTTTGATAAGTACTGTAAATGAATTGCATTAACAGGAAACAAAGGCTAGCTTAGAGCAAGAGGGATCAAAAAGCCATTATCAACTGATATTTCATTGGTGATTGTAATATCCATATTTTTTGAAATATTTTTTTGAAATTATATTATATTTATAAATAATAATTATTTTATGAATATTTAATTAAAGTTATGAATATAAAAGAATTTTTGGGATTTATTATATTTTAAAGAAATAAATATTTGAAAGTAAAAAAAGAAATATATTTTTCAAAAAAAATTAATTTTAATTTTTAATTAGTGTCATATTATTATGTGTTATTTAATTATTTAATTTTATACTCAGTTATTTAGTTAAATAAATTTTTTTAATTATTATTATTGTTATTTTAAGAATTTTTGAAAATTAAATTTATATTTAAGTAATTTATATTAAATTAAAAAAATATTATTTTTTAAGTTTTAATATGTTAAAATGAAATACATTTTACAAGAAATTTATTGACTATTTATTTATAATTTTTAGATTTAAAATAAATTTTTTATAAATTTAAAAAAAAATTAAATAATAAGACCAATCATAGACTGCCACGTGGCAGCCTCGAATTGGTTGCCAGCTTGAGGAGAAGCAGAAGAAGGGAAGAAGAAGAAGGGGGAGAGGAAGAAGAAATGGCCGACTTCCGGCGTTGATTTCGGTCAAATCGGAGGGAGGTGGTTGACACCTCTCATACCACTATGTAGCTTGCCATGAGCAGAATTTATAGGCACCGGTCTTACTCAATTCCGACTACAAGATAATGAGTTATTTCTGTTCAAAATAGTTCTCATGATTATGTTTGTCAAAAAATTTCAATTAGTCATAATTTTCTCATTTAGACTCCAAATTGAATGATTCTTGTTCTTATGGTTTTGTCTTAATCCTAACTTTCTTTTGATATCCATCTTGCCACCTGTAGTTCGCCGGAAAAAAAATCAAAAAATAAAAATCACCGGACTTTCAATGGCGAATTCCGGTCAATTCCGATGACTCTAATTTTGTTAAACTCCTCTCTTCGTGAGCTTTCCGATGACACCAATTTTGCCCCGATCGGATATCGAAGTCGGGACTGGAAAATATGGGACACGCGTAGATTTTTGACAAATTTTGAGTAAGTAGACTTAAATTTATTCTAAAATTATTTATAAATTATTTGAAGATTATTTGGAGATAAATTTGTGAAAATGGTTGAATATTTATATTGGTATTGGAGAATTTAGTCAGTTAAAATTTAATAACTGTATTTATTTTGAATGGATAAATTAAGATAAATTATTTAGAATTATTATAGAAATTATTTGGATGAGAATTATGGAAAAATATTGAGTTTAGCGTTGATTTTAGAATTTTCGGGCAGTGAATTACCAGGAATTATAGTTTTATTAAATGTAAGAATTAAGATAAATTTATTATATTGATTTAGAAATTATTATGAAAATTAGGTGGATAATATTTATGACATTTAGATATTGAAAGGTTAATTTATTTAAGGAGTAATTTAATAAAGTTGATAATTAAATTAAATCTAAAGAGATTAAATTAAGATAATTATTGAAATTTGGTAAATGGATTACTCACTACTATTATTATTTCTGGTACATCGGTATTGATGAATTAGATATTAGAATTGAGTTAAAATGTTTATTTAATTGCTAAGTAATTAATTATTTATTTGGATCAAATGATTAAGACATGTAAAGTTAATTATAAATATTTTATTGTAGAGTTGGAGACTCAAGAGGGGCCAATTGATTGATAGTATTGGATTTGGGTCAATGGGCTGATTATTAGAATTGTTTTTATTTTTGGAAGTTATGTCCTATTTTAGTGGAGATTCTGCCAAAATTTCGATAAATTTTCAAAATTCGTTTTTTATATTTTTGAGTCAGTATTTAAGTATTATTATAATAAATCTCGTATGTGGTATATGTATTTCAGATGTATTCCTTACTGTCATCAAGAGGTACTCCGAAAAGAGCTAACTGGTTAATGGTCGTCAAGTTGTGAGTTGATATATTTTAATTTAACTCTGCATCTAAGCATAACAAATAAACATTGAATGAATATGAATATATATATGTATATACGCTATCATTATTGTATTAGATTTAGAAGCATGATGTATGTCTATGTCATATTATATGATGTTGATGTTATGATATGTATGTATGTGGTTGCGATGAAAAATAGGATGATGTGAAATTCAGCTGTACTAATATAAAAAACAGTAAAGATATAACATGATATGATATGATGATGATATTATTACAGGGATTGCCTAATTTGAGTTGATTTCACCGTGGCCCTTGGACATGGATAAAACAATATAGGAATGCATGGTTTGAGTTGATCTCACCATAGCCCCTGGACATGGATAAAACAGTATAGAGATGTCTAGTTTGAGTTGATCTCACCGTTACTTCTGGACATGGATAAGAAAATATAGGGATGTCTGGTTTGAGTTAATCTCACCATGACCCTATAGTTGCAATTTAAAAGAACCGAGGGAGGGGGTTGGCTCCCCATTTACGATAAATGAAAACATATACGAGGTTGAATTTTACAGACATTTTTCATCATAAATGTTATGTATGTTTGTAGATGATTATGTGTAATGTGGTAATTCATGTAGAATAACAAATAACTTGCATGTTAAATTAATATATATATCATCTCATTGAGTTGAACGCTCACTCCTATTTCAAATATTTTTCTAGATTTCGGGTTGAGTTTACAAAAATTAATTTTTTAAGTTGAGTATTCTTGTCTTCCATTTTTCAGGCAATGAAATTATTTTATTTTATTATGTAATTAATTCATTTTATTGTATTAAAATCTCTAGAGTTCCGCATTGTTATGATAGTGCTAGAATTATGGTCGTAATTCTATTGTTATTCCATTAAGCAAAAATTTTTAATTGATGATGTTAAGAGCATGATATCAGCACTGAATGATTAGGTAATGATATTAAGTTTTTTAGTTTCTATTGTCAATTAGGCTTACTACGAGTTCTAAAAGTCTTATATTTTTTCGTTCATTAGTGTTGATCACGTGCCCAATAAAATCGAATCGTCACAGTGATGATTTTAACCACCATGCCAGAATACGAGTCTCCAGCAATACAGAGTGGATTTTTTATGAATTTGGGGTGATTGAGCAACCACTACACTATCAACCAATGAAATTCTTATACTTTTACTTTTTAGATTTTCATTTTATTTTTTTCCTAAGCATATATTTTTTAATTTTTTAAAAAAGAAAGATAATTTATCAAATAAAATATTAAAATAATCCTATTAACGTTTTATTTTAAGAAATTTTTTTAAATTTTATTCATTAAAAATATTTTTTAATTATATATTTTAATAAAATATAACTCTTTCTCTCTCACACACGCACATATATATATATATATATTCAATAAGATATAGGATTAAAATGACAAATAAAGAATAAAATAATTATATGTATATTTTAAAACAAAATATTTTTGTGATTATTATATTATTTTAAAGTATATTGAGAGACATTTTCATCTTTTTATTTGGTTAATTAATTTTTTTATAATAAAAAAAATTATTTCAGAAAAAATTTAAAAAAAATAAAAATTAAAAGGGAACTTAAAAATAAAAATTAAAAGGAAACTTATTTTATAATATGTAAAAATATTTTTTTTTTCTTAAGATATTTTTTATACAAGAAATTATATATTTATTAAATATAATTTTTAGTATCAAATAATATTTTTATAAAATAAAAGTAATAATAATAAATAAATATAAAAGAAATTAATAATAAAGTATTTTTTCTTTATGAAAATTATTAATTAAATGCAATAATGATATTATTGTCAAATATCACCCTAATTTTATTATACCAACTACATAATTATTAAGTTGTACTAGATTTAACACTAATCCCTTTACATGTCATTATCTTTCATGCGTCCAAAGTGGAGATGGATGATATTGCATTTCTTTATATTTGAAATTATACAGTGAAGCTAACACTTATTAGTTTGAATAGTAAAAAATTTATTTTTTTTAAATAAAATTTTAAAATTTAAATTTTATGAATGAAAAAATATAAATATTAAAAAAAAAAAAAATTTATAGGTTTTACTCATTTTAAATTCAATGTCGGATAATTTTATAAAAAAAAATTATAATATGAAAGAATATGAGATATTGTTAATTATTTTTTTCTATAATTGCAATTTTCTTTCCCTCTATATAAATCTAGTATATTAGCCAAGTTGCAATATATATCAAATCACATTTATTAACATTGATCCCACTTTCCATAAGAAATAAGTGGAAGCAAGAGCCTACCACTATTAAAAATTAATACGAATTTATCAAGAACAATTTGGAAAAAGAAAAAAAATCTAAAGCATACTTTTTAATATTGAATATTTGAAATTTAAATCAACAAAATTTAATCTGAATTCTTAAATTGAGTGATAGTTATAGGAGCAGGAAAAGCTATTCCTTTTCTCAAACACATGATCCCATGAACTAGAAGTAGAATTGAGTGATGTTATTGGAGCAGGAAAAGCTATCACTTTTCTTAATGAAGAAGAAAAACACATGATCGATGAACTAAAAGAAGAAGAAGAAGAACTGAGTGATGTTTATTACAAACTTGTTTTCTGATTCAAGAAATCCTTGTTTAACCAAGGTAAACAAAAGATTTTGCTCTACATATTCTTCATATATAAAATAAATTAGGAAACAAGTACTTAACATATACATATAACTTATAGAAGTTCAAAACAAAACCAAAGTAGACATAAGTAACTTGAAGAATGATAAAAGATTCAAACAAGAAAACAATACATATAGTTAATAATTTCAAGAAAATTAATTAATGGCAACCATTCTTTACTAATCTTTTTCTTGATTCAGTTAGAACATTCTTGGAGTATTTCTTTTAGAAACAGCATAGCTTCTACTTCTTGGAAATACATTATCATTGACCTTGACATCATCTACAAACTCACATTCCTTTTCTTCATCAATTCTTCCAATTCCAACACTATAACTCCTCTTCATATTATTATTATTTGGAGATTTTAAAGACTCAACTCTGTTATTATTAATACTGCTTAAATTTAAACTCCTAGTCGAAGCCGCCCTTAAAAGATCTCTATAATCTTCATCGTGGTTGCTTGATTTTGTTGAATTTACATTTACACTGTAACTCTTTGGCAAGTTATACACTACTTGCCCTGTAGGACACCCCATCATCATGCCATAACCCATCTGGTCTGAATATTTCGACATACTCTTGATGTAGAAATCTCTTGCCTTCATCAAGACTCTAATAGGACCCTTTATCAACTTGCTTAGTTTGCTTTGCTTGCTAGGCTTCTTGGTGGCCATATATGCTTTCAATTTCTATTTCAAGAAGTTCTAAAAGAAATGGAGCATATGCTTTAACAGGAATTACACTAGCGTAATGAGAAGCTGTGATTATGGAAATTAATTGATGGTTTAACTATGAAAGAGGCTTAGGGATTTTTATTAGAAGATTTGGTATAGTAGTTTAATTACTTTGATAATGATGGGCAAGAGGGAGATAAAGATAATGTTAATTTGCGTTTTTTGGGTTTTCCATTAATAATAAAATATTTTTAGAGTGGCTAATGGTCCATTTAAGGACTAAGCTATTGGATGGAGGTGGGTGACTTTTTCAAAGTAAAGGCCATCATTAAATTTAATTAATTAACAAAAAATTTAAGATAATTAACAAGATGACAACAAAGAAAATCCAATATTTATTTTTTATAAAGAAATTATAGTTTTACAAAGTGATAAAGAAGAAGATTGCTGAAGTGCTGTCTGTGGTCATACTTTTACTTTTTAATTTCAATTATGAACCACCTTCTTCTATTTAGTACTCAAATTTTGTCTATAATGAGACACAAATAAGTTTTCAATGCTTTAAAGACTATAATTTTTTATGAAAAACACTATAATTAGTAATAAAAAAAAAATTAGTAGCAAAATCATATTACTAATAAAAATTAATATACAATGATAATATGAAAAATTGCTATTGAAAATCTAATACACAGGTGCAAGAAATAGAGAAAGTTGTTGTCAAAATTTAATATATAAAATATATTTTTTTGTATATATTTTTAAATGTTAGAGAAAAGAGATTTTATTTAAATAATATTTATAAGAATTATCATATTCACTAATTAAGTACTAATTTTATTATTTTAATAATTTATATCACACATTAAAAAAATAATTAAAATATATAAAAATAAATTATAACCTTAATCATTGCAACGCATAGTTATCAACTATAATAAAACCAAACAAATTCTTTATGACTCTTGAAAGATAATTTAAAGTAAAAAATAATATTTATGACCAAAATTTCATGGAATGATTTTAGAATCAATCTGTGTAAAATATGCATATTAAGATGAATAACTACGAATTCATAAATAAAATTTAGTCTTATTAATCATAATAATACGAAGATCGGAACATCTATGATTAAAAAAAAAATATTTATAATAAAAAATCAGTATTTAATTATTTATCAATTATTTTTTTAACCAAGATTTTAACAAATGAGTTGACATTAATTTGATTGATCTTTCAAATTTCAAAATTTTTTTTAATAATTTACTGAAAATATTAAAAAAAATTATTAAATACTTTTTTTTTTTTTAACTCGTAATATTATTTCAACCTATTAAATTTATGACAAAAAAAAAAAGCATTGATATTCATCTCACATATAAGATACAATGTAAATAGGAAAATGACATATAATGTGTAAATCTTATGAATTATAAACAAGAAAGTAGCAAAAATTTCATTTAATAGTCTCTTGTAACTTCACAAATCACAAATATTAGTAACTTTAGGCAATGTCGAAATTGAAATTTTTAAAATCTAATAGATTTGTACAAATTTAAATTAAAAATTAAAAATTTTAATTTATGAATTGATAGAATTATATTTTATTTAGAATGAAAACAAAATTCATATAACTGAAACACATTTTTTTATAATAAAATGATAATCGATAAAATTTCTCGTTTATCAAAATAAAAAATTTTTAAAATTTTCAAAACGAAAATTTATGTTAAATAAGAAATTTTAAATAATTTATTAATTTTATTACTTTTTATTTTACGTATTAAATATAAAATTTATATGAAATATACAAATTATCAAAAAGTTATCATCCAATGATAAAACTTGAGTTTTTCTTTTTATATATACATACTTAAATTATTTTTTACCCTTAAAACATTTATATACAAACACCAAATCAATCCTTCATCATTGCATATAATATGCAAAGATTTAACATTAATTATACCTCCCTTATTCAAACGCAATACTGAAAATTATAAGTGAAGCCACCATTTAAATAATTATAATTACAGTGATCATGTTAAACCTAGTTTTTTACCCACATATCATCATTGACTTTGAAAAGCCAATAATTTTATTAATTATTATCGTTAATTAATTATTATATATCTTCTTGTTAGGAAGATATTCGCTTCACCTAATGAACCCTATAATAAAATTTTAAAAGGTACCATAAAACTCTGATGCAAGATAATATAAATTTAAATGGTTAATTTAATTATTAAACAAGTTTACTTGCTTCCTATTTAGTGTATTAATTATCAATTTATGTGGTTAAGGCTTATGCGATTATGCACTATATGTTATTGTCATAGGACTTATCAATCCAACAAATTAGTATCACATGAAAACAAAAGTATTGGTTTGACCTAATTCTTAATTATGATTTTATATAATAAAGTTATAATTAATATTTTGATATATCTAAATTTAATTTTCTCATTTTTTAATCTAAAAATTATATTTTATCTTAACTTTATAATAATATTTTATCAAAAAATATATTAAAACATATAAAAATTAATTAAGAGATATAAAATAAAATAGAATTAAGAAAATTAAACGTGATTAAAATAATAAATAAATTAGAAATATTAAAATAAATTAATATTTTTAATAATTATATATTTTATAATTAAAACGTCTCTTATAAAATGAAAAAAAGTACATCATATATTACCAAATATAACGGTCAATAGAATTTAATTAATAAGTATTTATTATTGTTATTCTATAACGTATTAATTGCTGAAAAATGATAGCTAATTGTTGGAGACATCGATACTTTATTTAGTTGTAAAATATAAAATATATTTTTCAAAAAATTATTTCAAGTAAATAATAAATTGAAATTTGGTGTTTAATTATTAAAATTTTCTAAATAAAAAAAAATTTCAAATTATATTATATTATGAAAAACTATTTTATAATATTTTTTACATTCATTTAAAATAAATTTTACGATTAAGCCTTATTATTATTATTTTCAGTATAATGTCTATACTTGGTGGTTAATTTAGTATTATATAATAACAATACACTTTTTTCAACTCCAACCCCTTGGAAGTGGCTTGGTAATCCCCCAATTTGGGGAAAAGTCACTCAGATGATGTTTGAGTCGAAATTTTTAAATTCTATAGAATTTATTAAAATTTATAGAATTAAAATTTTAAATTTTTTATTTTATAAATTTATAAAATTTCATTTATTTAGGATAAAAATAAAATTTATAAATTTTAATGATATTTTTATAATAAAAAAATAATTTACAAAATATTTCATTAATTAAAATAATGAATTTTTTAAAATTTCACTTTTTATGTGAAATTTTAAAAACTATTAAAATGAAATATTATAATGGATGATAAATTTTAAATAATTAATAAATTTTGATTGCTTTTATTAACCAAACATTAAATTTTAACAAAATTCATAAAATTTTTAAAATTTCTCTTATAAATTTTTTAATCCAAACATGTCCTAAATATTATTGTAAGTTTGCCCAAATGCCACTCTATTATTGATTATCTTCCATATAAAAATTTGACCAAACTTAAATCAAATCAAGTTGGTAAAATAGTCAGTGAATATTAAATCATAATAGTGCCAACGCATTTGAATTTTTGAACTATTATTTTGCTAAAAAAAAAAGTCAATCATTTGATCAGTGAAATAGTCCCTTAAAATGATTACTAAACACTCCAACAAATGACTTAATAACCTAATTAAGTATATTAATCATATCTTAAACATAGGAATCCTCAACGAGGAATCTTTCAAAGCATATTTTTAAACATATCCACATAAAATTAAATTATTCACCTAATTTTAAATATGAGATCATCATAATTATAAAATAAAAAATTAGGTCGAATCAATTTATAATTATTAATTAATGATATAATAAAAAAACTATTTTCTATTTTAAATTTTATAAATTATTTTTGTTGTAGATACATATAATTATTTTTTATTCTAAAAAATAATTTAATTAAAATTTTACAACAATTAAATGTAATTTTGGTTTATAAAAAACACAAATAAAAGCAACACAATCACTGATTTAATAGAAGTTACAAGCATAGTCTAGTAATATTACATGTGCATATCTCTCCTATGTAATAAATCTATTAGATTGTGTTTCGCACAAGTAATTAGAATGAAAATTGAAAATTTTAATTTTTTAAATTAAAATTATATTAAAATTACAATTTTTTTAATTAAAATTTCATAAAAATTAGTGATAGTGATGAGACGTCACCGCCAATAATAATAATGGTGCCGACTGATAGAGATGATCACGATAACAGTGGATTACAGTTGACAACAACGATAATAATAGTGAAGCATCATTATCGGTGATAATGATGGTATTAATAGTGATGATGAAATTATAATTTTTAAATATTGAGTTAAGAATCATAAATTTATTTTTATAATTATATTAAAATTTCATGTCATTATAAATAAAATTTTTATTTTAATTCAAAATAGATTGTGAAATTTGACCAACCAATTTTAATTTCAGCTGGCAGACGGACTCTTATGGTTATTCATATGTTTCTTCCAATCTTAACTTTGAATCTTCATATGTTAGCTGGGCTCTCTACATTTGTTCTTTTTGCATTGACCAATGTGATTTATCAATGTGAGCCTAAACAAGCCCAATTAAATTTATATATTTTTAATAAATTTAAATTATAATATAAAATGATTCATAAATTTATTAAAATAATTAAGATTTACATGTTGAAAAATTTTCATAATATATATAATATTAATTTTTATGGTAAATGGGTAAATTTTAATTATAATATTATGAAAAAAAGGAGTTTATGAGAATTTTTTACAAGTCCAACTTTATTTACAATCACAATTATTTGAATTGGAGAGTGAAGGAAATTAAAGATTTTGCCTACATAACTATGTCTACACTACCTTATAACCTGATGAAAATCATTCCTTAATTGAGAGAGAAAATTATAATAATAATAATAATATATATATATACATCCATAACAAAAGAGGAAATTAACTATAACAACTCTAATAAAGCAAGGAAAGGAAGCCATTAGTTCTAGGTACTGAGTGGCAATGGATCATGTACTTATATATGGATTTATTTTTTATAAAAATATAGTTTTATTCTATTAAAATTATTGTCTTTCAATCAGGGATTGAATCAGAAAACAAAAAAATTTATTAAGCGGCTAAAATTAAACTAATAAAAAATATTAGTATCGTAAATTATATATAATTTTTTTGAGTGATCAATTAAAAATGTATATGAGATTTTAATATTATAAAATAGTCAAAGTTAAACTAGTATAAAAATATATTTCAAACACTATGTACATATGTAATTAATTAATTTTATTTTATTTTCTTAATTATTTATAATTAATGATATTAAAATTTTAAAAAATTATAATTAATATTAGTACAATTACACTAAATTAAATCTTAATTAAATTATTTTTTTTGCGAAATGATATTAATTTTTATTTACTTTGAAATTATTTTTTATGTTAAAAATTAAATTCTATAAATTATTTTATTTTAAATATATAATAATAAAAATTTATTTACATTAAATTCTTGTAAACAGATAAGATTGTTTCGTTGTCGGTAGTTTGGAAGCTAAACTAGGTTTCTCACGTGTTCCATGTTTTGCTCGTGGGCCTAAACGAGGTTGCACTACTATGAAAAAATAAATGAAAGCCCAAACAAATTGACCGTTTCTTTTTTATTTCTAAGTGCATCTGATTATATAAATTAAATCAATAAATTAAAATTTATTATTTTCCAAAAATTTTAATTTTTTGAGATTTTTATTTCTTCGAAAAAATTATTCGATATTCAATAATTATTAATTTTATTTAATTTAAATTCGAATCAAATAATATTCACAAAATAACAAAACTTTTTTAACACTTATTTTCATTTCTTCATATTACTTATCTCATATTAAATCATTCTATAGTCATTAAATTTCATACGTCTTTTTCAATAAAATATGCAAACCAACAAAACCCAGAAATTGATCCGAAAATCACTATGATTTTCATTTCTGAACTTAAAGTCATATTTCACAATCTTTGCCTCATATCATGACCAATGAATTTGAGTGATTTAACCGATTGAATCTCTAACCAAAATTAATTTATTCAAATTCAATAGAAAACTTAGAAAAATTATCAAAATGGATTTTAAGATTATGCAATCCACTCTTATATTTAATTACCATATTTTGAATATCATAAACAATCAAAAATAATGTGTTAGAGATTAGAGCCATACAATCAAATGAGATAGATAATATTTTTTTTTTTGTTAAAAAAAAAAAAATATTTCATATTTAAATTAAATTGTAAAATATCAATTTTATTTTAAGATATAAGACTATAAAAATGTCTAAATATATAAAAAATTTATATTTTTATTTACAATTACATGAAAATTTACAAAAAAAACTGATGGTATATAATGTCTATAAAAATACTAATATAAAACTAATAGAAGTCTAATGATGAAAAAAAAAAAAAATCTCATACCAACCTAATTAACTGTGTAAAATTATAAACTATCGAATTATTATATATTATTAAAATTAATATAATAATTAAATACTTAAATTATAAGATATATATTATAATTAATATATTATTATATAAAATTATATAATTTAATTTATAATATTATGTGATAAATTATATTCACTTAAAAATTTATCTAATGATGAAGTATATATTTCATAATACATAACGTTAACGTTCCAACTCTCATCATTTTTTAAAGAATTTTATATGTACCAAAATTATTATAATTATTTTAAAAATGAGCTTCCTAAGGCATGTAACATTTTATGTAAATTAAACCCACAACTATCATATTTTCAAGCTACTTTTATTTCCACAACCAAATGCACTATATTTATAATATATTGAAGGAATTATTTGATAGCAAACAGTACTTTATATAACGTAGGCCATGAGTTACACTAATTGCGTATGATACTTATGAATCAAATATATGTACGTCGAATGACATAAAAAGATTTGAAAATTAAAAATTAATAATTTATTGAGTACAATGTAATGGAAAATTTTGATGGCATTAAGTTCAGATAATCTATAATTATGCAAATTTAATTAAAAATTCTAAATCCATGTACGTTAATTAATAATTTGCTCTGACGCGAGTGCTTACTAAATCAACAAAATAATTAATTAATTAATTTTAATAGAAATTCCTTGAAGATTTTGAATGGCTGCAACTTGCAGTAACCGACAATCTTCTTATGCATTAAGAAAATCATTAATTGGAATTCTTAAAATAAATAATAAAATTATATTTTAATTAAATATTATTTTTAATATGATAATTTAATATTTTTATTTAAATAAATAAAAACTGTTTGAAAAACTTCAAATTAAAATTTTTATAAATAATAGTTATTTGACGCATTTAATACAAATTCTTAATGAAAAAATAATATATATATTAAAATTTTTTATAAAACATCTACTTATATATTAAGAAAATCATTAATTCAAATTATCTAAATATAATTTCCACAACTTATACAATCTAATGTTTTATATGTAGAGTTGGAAACTTCAAAAATTTTATTTTTTAAATTTTTTTTCCAACTTTTAAGGACATAAAAAAAAAACACAAACATGACAAGTTTATATTATCTAATTCGTTTCTTTTTATTTTATAAAGTTTCTATTTAATAAACTTAACAAACTTAGGTAAGTTTGATTTAAACTATTTATGGTAGCTTTTAACTAGTGATTTACAGCTGTAACTACTTAATAATTTATTATTATTATTATTTATTAATTTTTAATATATTTAATGATCATTAATATTAATATTAATATTTATTTTTTATTTAAATATTATTTTAAAAGAATATTTAATATTTAAATAAGTAAAAAATTTTCAAAATAATTTTAAATTAAAATTGTTATAAACAATAATTATTTTACTATTTAACAACTAATAATTATAATTAACCAAATGAATTTAATAAATTTATTAAAAAGAAAAAAATTCACAGCTATATTAAATTTTTTTATCAAAACAGTCACTTAATATCTAAAATAACCTTTTAAATTATAATATTTGAAAATAAATTTTTTTAATTATTATAATTAATATTTGGCTTTTTAATTGTTACTAGCTATCAATATATCGTAATCACTTACTGTCAATTATAATAGTTAATATCGAAACAGATCCTTAATTATTATAGTATATTATATTTGTATTTATTTAATGATTAAGTGATTTAAATATTATATTTTCTATTTTTTATAAAATAAAAAAATAAAGATAATATTTAATTGATTGTTTTTTCTTTTACAATTCAGTTGGTGAAAACAATAAGGGATGTTTTGATGAGTAATTCATTATTGTCGATTTGAGATAAAAATACTTTTTTCAGTTAGTAAAATTTCTAATCGGTAATCACAACTCTTACCTGATATTAGATTTTGCCGATTTAAAAAAAATAATTCGACAATTGATATTTATCCAAATATTAAATAATTTCTCAATTATCAACGTATATATTTTTAAATAACAATTGAGTTTTATAGGTTAACATCCAAACACTCCTTAAATATAATAACTTAAAATTTGTTCTTAATATTATAGTTAGGTGATATCATGCATAATATTAAATCTAATAATTAATGTGAATTTCTTAAGAGTTTAAGAGGGTTCCATGTACAAACGTTATTTCTACCAATGAGGGATTGAGAGAAGTTAGTATTATTAATGGAAACAACATTATTGACAAACAAAGCTAAATAATTAAGTTTAATGTATTGCTTTGCTGCCTTCCACACAAGAAAATATATATATATTTTAACATCAAAAGAGAAGAATCGACTTTAATTATATTATTTAAAAAATATATATTTATTATTAAATTATACATCGATGCGTCTCTTAATGGTTTTTATAGTTTGGACAGTGACAGAGCTTGATTTATTAATTTTCCTTTTTTTAAAAGAAAAAATAATTACTATCATAACCATTCGATATTTAATGTAGATATAGTTGGGAGTTTGGTCAAAGATTCAAAAACATAGGCCTTGTGAGACATTTAGAAGATTTTATATTTCTTATTATAATCATAAGAGTCCAACAAGAGGCGGCTGGTCCACTTTTTGAGTTGAACCATGGGAAAACAAAATTATTGGATAAAATATAACTATATATATATTTTTTTATTTTCATAAAAATAAATTTATAAAAATATATTTTTATTTTAATTATATATAAATCAATTTTTATATAAATCTCTTTTTTTACTTAATAATTTTTCGCATGGTTAATTCTGGTATGTGTTATTCCATGAGTGACTCATTAATTACAATTAATCACTTGCATTAGTATTAAATTCTCTTAATTTGTAAATATTTATGCTTCTAAAATTAATCATTTAATTAAAAAGTTTTTCAGATTTTCCCTAATATACACTCTTATATATAGGCCCAGTTTGACACAACTTATGAAAATAACTTTTCTTATACAGAAAAGTTATTTTTCTAAAATTGATATTTCTAAAAGTAATTAGCTATATATTTATGTTTGGTAAAATACAATTTTAAAACTGCTTATAAACTCATAAGGGTATTTTTGTCTATTAATTTTTTAAAATTAGCTACGCGTTTAATATAAAATTCAACTTTCTTGAAAAAGCTCTAATTTCTAACTTATCCAAAAAATTAAATTTTAGCTATCTAAATAATTGTTTTTATTAATTTTGATATTTACCAAACACTATAAATTGAGCTAAAATCAGTTTCTCATCCAAAAAAATTATTTTTTTCTCTCCATAAAATGTGCCAAACGGGCACATAGTTTCATTAGCAATTTTGGTTCTTATACTATTATATATAAATTAAAAACATTAAATTTTGAGGAATTAATTAGAGTGTTTTAAAATTTAATAATTTAAATTAAAACATCAAAACTTAAAGTGTCATAATTTTTTAATAAAAAATTAAAATGTTGGTTCATTAAAATCTTATTTGATTTAACTGTTTAAAAAAATTATTAGCTATCATCGATTGCTGATACCCGATAGATGTTAGCTAATAATTAATAATTATAAATATTTGATAAAATTATTATTAGTTGTTGATTGTTAATATGTTTAATTACTATTAAAAATAATTTTTATTTAAATATTATTTTTAAAATAATAATTTAGATTTTTTTATTTAAATTAATATGAACTATTTAAAAAAAATTATAAATTAAAATTTTCATAAATATTAATTATTTAACTATCTAACAGCTAATAATATTATTAATTAAATAATTTTGATGTAATTGTTGGAAATAAAAAACTTAACAATTGCATAAAAATTAACCTTCAACTAATTAACTGTTAATCTAATGACTAACCAATTAAGGAAAAAACAAGACAAAGCACACCAACAAAGAAATAGAGAAACAATAATAGAAATATATTTTAATAAAAAATAAAAGGTCAAAAATTGATCACTAAAAACCAATAATTAATATTTGTATATGTAAGCTCTCACAGCTATCCGTCGGCTGATAGCTAATACAATATAATATTTATGTTTTCGCTAACCGACGACTTCATCACCGGTTGCTGCCAATTTCTTGTCTTTATGCACACATTTCATTTTTAAGCAAATATAATATTTCTATATCTATATATACATATAAAATGTAGTCTCCATTTTCAAAAAGAAGAAGCTTAAGCACAAATCCAGTTTCTTTAATTTCTTTCTATGGAACCTTATAGCTCTTCTTCTTCTTCTTCTTCCTCGTCATCACCAATGTACTTCTCCCAAAACCCTCGTAATGAAAAGACTCAGAAAGTTTTACAGTCCTTCAACTCATCGCTTCATTCTGTTCGAAAATCTCAGATCAAACCTATGAAAAAACCTATAGCACCATTACCACCAACTCCACCAAGAATTTACAAAGTAGACCCTATCAATTTCAAGGATCTTGTTCAGAAACTTACTGGTGCTCCTGATCAATCATTTTCGCACTCTCAGCAGAGGCTTCAACGCGTAGCGCCTCCTCCGCTTGATCTTGAGAAAGAAAAACCTACATTGTTTGACAGTGAATTTTTAGCTGCAACTGCACCTTTGCAGCAGCTTCCATCCCCAGTAAAAACCCCATTTTACGGTTTGTATCAGGAGTTGATGTGTGATTCTTCTGCTGATTTGAAATCTTCCAGGAAGATTCCAGAAAGTTTAATGGCTTCAAGTTCCCTTGAATTCAATCTGCTGTCTCCTTCTACGCATGTTTGGTGTTCTTTTCCTCTTCTGAGTCCAGGAACACTTTCTAGTTTGGAGCAAAGCACGGTTCTTTAACCCTTTTTTTTTTTTGGTTAATTAGGCCTTCACTGAGGCTCGTACTTGAAATCTCACAGTTTTCAAGACAACTCCAGTTTCTTTAGTTTAGTTCAAGCAACTTATTTTCTTTATGCATTTCATTTTTCTTATTTAAGTTTCAAAGAGATGGAGAAAAAGATCAAATCATAGCTCTCTTTCTTTTCTTAAATGTAAGGTACGTACAAGAATCACATCAGACTTAACTGCAGGCTTTATATATATATTAGGAAAGGAAATGTATGGTATACCAGCAACAGTGCCTATATATGTTTACATGAAAATGCTTGCTGGCGAAGAAGCTTGTAAAGAAAATAAGAATTGGTTGATTCTCTGAAACCCGCAAGGATGCATTGGTTTGAATGTGGAATTTTAAGTTTTTGTTTGTTTTTTCAGTTTTTATTAAATAAGCTTTAATCTCGTAGTTTTAGAGATGACCGAAGTTATGGAATACTTATATACTTTTCAACTATATTTTCTGATATCTGACATTTGCTTTTGACCAAAATTTATTATTCAACTGTCAACTATTAATTTCTGGTTGACAAAATTATGATTTTCAACATTTTGATTAACTGCATATATATTCATGACGTATTGGCAGTTGGCAATTATATATTCATATTCAATTAACATCTCAAATTGTTCATTGCACGATCCATGCTATTACGACAGCAAATCTTATCTTGTGCATAGGAATTTTAATTTATTGATTTTAGAATTCTAAAATAATAAGAATAGGGATAAGAAAAATAATAATAACTTTCATAGTGGTTTGATTGATTTTCTCATTCTATTTAATAATATAAATAATAGACTTGGAATTTAAATCTTTAATTCACTTGAATTTTATTAAAATATTAAAGATTATCCACTGTGGATTACTGGATTAACAAGACTAATATTGATTTGTAAGAGATGATTTAACGATTGAATTATGCATCTCTTATTCACGCGTGAATGCATGAAATTGGTTCGTTATCATTTGTTGACAGCAGACAAACAAAATATAAATGTCGGCAAGAAAACAAGAAAAGTGCTTTAAAGTCGCAAGCATAGCCTTGTCGTCATTGTCTTCAAATTTATGCATGGAAACTGCAATGTGCAACATCTGTTAATTTCTCAATTATGACAGCCTATACTTATAATTGTCTCCATCCTGAAGTTTCAATTCCCCACTGCATATAATTATCCTCTACTGCATTAGAACTGTGCCAAACCATGAGAAGAGACAAGCTATAGTTAAAACTGCTCACTAGTTGATAGTTACTTTACTTTCCTAAATGAATGTTCACTTTCATTAATCGTTTGTTCAAACTAATATTTAAAAAAGCCACCAAGGGCCTAGCTTGGTTGCAAGGAACAAAATTCATTTAGGAGAGGTCTTGAGTTCGAATCATTTCTTCGTCAATTAGATATGCTACCCATCAAAAATAAATATTGTTTCACAAAAAATTTATGCTACCCATAAAAAACAAATGTTGTTTCTCACAAAAAATTCTCCCTTCTTGCTGATACTAACTGTTAACATTGCGACTTTTATGAAAATAATCTAACAAAGTGAAATACTTAAAAAAAATAATATTTAAAAAAATAAAAAATTCTGTAGTATGTAATTATATTAAAAAGAATAAGACTAAAAATCAAAGTCAATAATATTTCGAGGAGTGAATTCAGTCAAACGAGATTGATACACCATCAAATTGGGTTAAAGGAAGAACATCTTTAGGTCATTAAAACAAAAATGGGCACAAGGTCTCCCTCTCTTTCTCTCTTCTCTCTTTCCACTCACACCAACATTAATCTTCAATTACTCACCTTAACTATCAAAAAGAAAACCAGCCTCTTCTTCAAAACCCACCATCAATCTTCAAGCTTCAAATAGCTTAATAGCATTTCTTCTCAATTTTTTTTTTCTCCTTTTCAGTTTCCACAGTAATTTTGGGAATGGTAATTTGTGTTTTTGATCTTTTATATTCGCAGGAACCAAATGGGTTTGAAGAGGTATGAGTGTATGTTTAAGGAATATTTTTTCAGGAGATGCTTGTCTACAATCTACATTGAGTGACCGACTAATGTGATAGTATCATGTGGAGCAAATATGGATATTCACTGGATGAATGAGATAAAAATATATATTCATTAGACTTGGAGGTAAAAAATTTCCTATTTTTCCTAGTAAGACAAACCTACTCGACCTTATTGAGATATATAGGGATGGAAGGGGTAAAAAGAAAACCTTTAAGGGCAACAAAAATGATGGTCTCCTATAATAATTCTCACAAGGACATGATTGGCTGGAGAAGAATTGCGAACATGTAAATTTCAATGGACATGACAAGGATGAGGAAAGTTTAAGATTTTATATATATATTTTTTTTTAAAAAAAAGAAAGTTTAAACTTTTTAATTGGAGGATAATTTTGGAATTTCAAATTTAATTTTAAATCTTGTGTTATTTTTTTTTTTTTTTTTCTCTTTTGAGTAAAAATATTGTATAAAAATTGGACATAAGAATCAAATAATTAAGTAAATGAAAATTTGTAACATAAGAATTAATGTATTTTTGAAGTAGTAGAGATTCTAGTAGTTTGACAAAGAAAAAAGACAAATGAAGGTTCAATTCATTAAGATGAAACTCTTCAGAAAATGGTCTTGGTCAAACTTTAAGTGTGTGTGATAATCAAGCAGCAAGTGGTACAAGCAACATACATATTCATATACTCCTCTAGATGAGAAATTATTGAACCTGACAAAAGTAATATAAGGAATCAAATTCATTGAACTTAAAATCAAATATCTTAATCACAACACAGCAGTTGATTTGATACAAAACCTATTTGAATGAGCAAAATTGGAAATTTATAACCACAAGAAGAATCTAAAGTTCAAGCATACAAAATAATAGTTCCGATGAGGAATTTAAGCTATTATATATGCACAAAAAGCATAAGACGTCTTTCATCTATATATAAATGAAAAATGTCACATCTAGCACATGGCAAGTTGCAGACCCTACATTTTTTTTTTTACATATCAGAATGGAAAGCAAAACCCTAATTTTATTTTAACACAACTCTGTATAGAATAATTGACATGTAAAAGGAAAAATAATGGGGATGGGGGTGCAAACTGTAAAAATCTCATTTGAATACCTGGATTCTCGTACATCATTTTAGTGATAAGTAATATATTAGGCAGTAGTCTCGACTCGACATGTTATTGATCCCAGTAGTTCCTTAGCTGTGATATATGTAGGAGAAGCTCATCTCTGCCCAAGCCAGTGACACTACTAGTCATGATCCAGGGGGGATGTTCTCGGTAGTTTTGTCTGATCAACTCTTGGAAATTCCTGATGTTCTCATCAGGCCTTGTTCCTTTCCCCCCTTTCATTTTGTCGCACTTTGTGAAAACAAAAGTCAATGGTATCTGAAACGCATAAAGTAGAAAACCATGAGAAAACACTGGATTTTGCCTTAATGTCAGTAAATTAGGTTAAACAGACTTCATTAAAGGAAGTTTTGTGATAGAATGAAACCTACATTATTGCGTCCAAGCCAATTAGCACAATCTAGGTCAATCTTTTGAGGGGGGACACTTGCATCAATAAGAAGTAGGACAGCAACCAGAGTTTCTCTGTTTAAAAAATAGCCTTTGGTGAATGAAGACCAATCTGTTCTAGCAGCATCTGGAGCTTTAGCAAACCTGCAAACAGGGTGATTTATTAACCCCAAAATAAACTACATATATACCGTCACCACTCATCAGATACCATTTTCAAGTATGTGAAATTGGAGAAAGCAAACACAATTATTTTATACACTGCATGAAATCATTAGTCCCTGTGAACAATTAAACTGGAACCACTGCTGCGGTTGATATGAAATTGAAGCATGCACATTTGAGTTATAATACAGTGACAATGATTCTGACCTCCCAAAGAATTGTAAGCTGCGTCTCAAGAAATACAGTCACGTCCTACCGTTTGGTCCATTATGATTTATGACCTTTATGCCATGATGAGAGATCACCATATCCCGAGCTTAGTGTTCTAGAGGATATTAAGAATGAACTATGCAGTTTCCGTAGTGGAATAAAGATAAGCAACTGACTATATATACGATCATCAGATTTACACAAATAAGATACAAAAAAGTACATTTGCCACTAGGAATTTCATGACAGTACCAAAAAACAGTAAAAGCATTATTTAGCTACACAGAGTAAAGCCACAAGGACAAATATATGATATTCAAGAAGGCTTAAACACAGTTCGTTTTTTACTTACCAAAGCTTCAGGTAACATAGAGCTTAATGTAAGAACCCAATGTCAAGTGTTCAAACAAATAGTACGCATGTAAGATAGCATAAAAGAGTTGCATATTTATGTTTAAGAACTGAGATTTAAGGAAAAAACAGAAGTACAAGGACTGTGCAAGAACCTTTAAATGTTTCTACAATAAACAAGAAGAAGAGACTTAGCAACTTATGCATTATTGTGGAGAAAACCGTGTATAGTTTGTTAGATATTTTAGGAGATAATCTTGTATGACAGGTAATAATACGCATGTAAGATAGCATAAAAGAGTTGCATATTTATGTTTAAGAACTGAGATTGAAGGAAAAAACAGAAGTACCAGGACTGTGCAAGAACCTTAAAATGTTTCTACAATAAACAAGAAGAAGAGATTTAGCAACCTATGCATTATTGTGGAGAAAACCGTGTATAGGTTGTTAGATATTTTAGGAGATAATCTAGTATGACAGGTTGTATGTTACTAGATTTCCTATTTTGTTAGAAGACCCATAAATCATAGGATTAGTTAGGATAATTCCCGATTTATAGGCTGGGGTTATTGTGTATATGGCTAACCTTAACGTATTGTGAAAATATACAAAAATATCTTCTCAATTTTGTTATGGTATCAGAGCAGAACCTTCTTGGGACTGCCTCTTAGGGTTTTTCGAAAATTTCCCTTGAGATTTAAAGAGATTATTTCATCTAAAGAGGCCTTCATTGCCATTGATATCCTCTGTTTTTCTCCTGCAAAACAGAGCAAGTTTTAATCCTCTTCTCAGGGCTGTCTTTCACTCTTTATTGCCAATTTTAAGGAAATCTTCTCACGGCCTTTATTGCCAATTTTATTTCAGACTGAATTGTAGATGACCCAGTTGTTTCTAGGATTTTTTCTGTCGTTTGGTCCAGCCTTCATCATTGAGATCTGCCATATTTTTTTTTCTTCTGAAATTTTATTTTTTTCAATGTCAGAGACAGGAGAAACCACTTCCATGATCACATTTGAACAGGTAACCCGAAACCAACAACCTGGGGATTTGTAGAGTATTCAAGCGGCTTATGGGCTGGATGGGAAAAAATTACCTCAAGTGGTTTCAACTTGTTCGCACGATTCTCAAAGGGAAAGGAAAAACTAACCATCTCAAGAGAGCAACACCTAAACTAGAAGATTCTCACTTCGAAACATGGGAAGAAGTAGACTCAATGATAATGCCTTGGCTGTGGAATTCAATAGTCTCTGGAATAAGTGATACTTGCATGTTTTTGGCGACTACCAAGAAGATTTGGGATGCTATTCAAAAAACCTACTCAAAGGCAAGAGATGCAGCTCAAGTTTATAAGTTAAAGTGAAAACAATGGCTGCGAAACAGGGAAATAGAACTGTCACCGAGTATGCCAACCAATTGAAGTTCTTATGGTAGGAACTCGACCATTACAAGGTGATAAAGATTAAATGCCCAGAAGATGTAGCTGTATTTAAGAATTATATTGAGCAGGACCAAGTCTATGATTTTCTTGTTGGACTCAATCCAGAATTTGATTAAGTGAGAATTTAAATTCTTGGAAAACAGGAAGTAGCTTGTTTCAATGAAGTGGTAGCACTCATTCAAAGTGAAGAAAGCAGGAAAAGCCTAATGCTTGAACCACAAAACACAGATGGCTCAGCTATGGTGGCTAGTGGTACTAAATCAACCACCAACACCAACAAAGAACCAGCCCTTCTAGCAGAAAAAACTAGACAAAACCGAGAAGGACATTGCTGTACCTACTGTAAGAAGCTTCGTCACACTCATGACAAGTGTTGGAAGCTCTATGGAAAGCCTCTAAGTCGTGAGTGGAATCAGAGGGGAGATCAGCCCAAAGATAATGGACAGGTTCATGTGGCAACAACATCTCAAGGTGAACCAACATCACAGGAGCCGAGTAGTTTTAATCATGAGGAGATAAAGAGGTTAAAATCCCTTCTTAACAGCCTTGAAAAGCCTTAAGGTAGTTGTTTTTTAGCATATTAAGGTAAATTTCCACTTTCCTTTGGATTAAATGCTTTGGATATTACCTTTGTCAACTCATGGGTCATGGATTCAGGCGCCACCGATCACATGACCCACTCATCCAAATATTTCTCAACCTATACACCATGTCCAAGCAATAGGAAAATAGTCATAATCGACGGATCCCTAACAACTGTTGCAGGTGTAGGAGATGTCAAAGTGAACCCATCCATAACATTAAAAAATGTCCTTCATGTTCCTAAATTGTCCACCAACCTTGTTTCAGTTCAAAAACTCACTCGAGATTTATGTTGTAATGTGGTATTTCACAGTAATTATTGTGTATTTCAGGACAAGGATTTGGAGAGGACGATTGGACATGCTAGAGAACGGAGTGGCCTCTACTATCTTGAAACACAAAGTGAGTCAAACATCACCACAGGCAGATTCTCCTTCGTTTCAAAATCCATTTCATCCAATAAATAGAAAATTATCCTCCACCATTTCTGACTAGGACATCCATCATTTAGGATTATTAAGATCATGTTTCCTCTTTTGTTTACAAACTTAGATGTTGAGAATTTCAATTGTGAGGTGTGTGAACTTGTTAAACACAAGCGTGTTCCTTTTCCAATAAGCAATAACCGAAGTTATATTCCTTTTTACATTATACACAGTGATATTTGGGGTTCATCTACTGTTTCTAATGTTTCTGGGACAAGATGGTTTATTTTTTTTATTGATAATTGTACTCGTGTTACCTGGATTTTTTTACTTAAACATAAATTAAATGTAAGTACCATACTTCCAAACTTTTGTTCCATGATAAAAAACCAATTTGAGATCAGTATTTAAAGATTTAGGTCAGATAATGCCAGAGATTATTTTAATCAAACACTTACTCCATTTTTCCAAAAAGAAGGAATAGTTTATAAATCATCTTATTTTTATACTCCACAACAAAATGGGGTAGCAGAGAGGAAAAATGACCACCTTCTTGAAAAAACCCTAGCCCTATCATTTAAGACAAATATGTCCAAGTCATTTTGGGGGGAAGCAATTCTTACAGCCACTTATCTCATAATTCGGCTACCTTCTAAAGTTTTGGATTTCAAGAATCCTATGGAAACCCTTTCAACATTTTACCCAAACATCAAAGCCAGCAATAATCTAGTTCCTATAGTTTTCGAGCGCGTGTCTCTTGTCCATATCCATAGTCAAAATAGGGGCAAATTAGATCTAAGAGCATTAAAATATGTGTTTGTGAGTTATTCTTCAACTCAAAAAGGGTACAAGAGTTACCATCCTCCCTCAAAGAAATTTTGTCTTAGTAGATGTCACATTCAATGAGAACAAGCCTTAGTTCAACAATCCTTATCTTTAGGGAGAGAATCCAACTAGGGAAGATAAGGATGGCCCCTCACTTGATCTTTCATCTCTGCCCGAACCTGAGCCTGTGCTTGAGCCCAAAACACCGCTCGAAATTGAGCCAATGCCTATGACCGAAACGCAGCCTGATTCTACCCTTGGTGATGTGAGATTTGGCAAAGGCAAAGTGTTCACGATGAAGAGGATGGTCATCCGTGATCATGTGCAAGTTCAAGAGTCCAATCTAAATTCTTTGAAAGAGGTAACAATTTCTAATCCTTCATTGCAAGATAATCTTGAAGTGCAAGAAGATAATGACAACCAAGACCTTCCAATTGCCCTCAGGAAGGGAAATAGAGAATGTACAAAACGACCATTATACCATCTTGCACAGTACTTGTCATTTCAAAAATTTTCATCATCACACAAAACCTTCCTTATAAGCCTAAACACCATCATCATCCCTACCATCTTATCCGAAGCTTTGTCCAAAGTGGAAACAAGCTATGAATATAGAAATGAAGGCATTGGAAAAAAACAAGACATGGAAATTGGTGAAGTTACCAGTGGGAAAGAAACCAGTGGGATGTAAGTGGGTATACACGGTGAAGTATAGAACAGATGGATCAATTGATCGGTAGAAGGCATGATCAGTAGCCAAAGGCTACACTCAGACATATGGAATTGATTATTTGGAGACCTTAGCTCTTGTTGCAAAGATGAATACGGTGAGAGTGTTGTTGTCACTAGCAGCTAATTATAGTTGGGATTTACAGCAGTTCGATGTCAATAATACATTCTTGCATGGAGAGTTGGAAGAAAAGATATATATGGAGGTTCCACTAGGATATGGAAAAAACTTCGCTACTAACATTGTATGTAAATTGAAGAAGTTTTTGTATGGCCTCAAGCAATCACCAAGAGTATGGTTTGAAAGGTTTGCTAGAGTTATGTTGGCAAGTGGTTACAAGCAGAGTCAAGTAGACCATACACTACTTATCAATCACTCTCTTGCAGAGAGAGTTACAGCTCTTTTAGTGTAAGTTGATAATATAATAATAACAGAGAATGATGATACAGAAAGACAGGTGTTGAGCAAATAATTGGCTAAAGAGTTTGAGATCAAGGCATTGGGAAGACTGAAGTATTTTCTCGGGATTGAGGTTGCACACTCTAGGTAGAGAATCTTTATCTCTCAACAAAAGTATGTTACGGATCTTCTTCAAGAAACAGGAATAATGGCATGTAAACCAGCAAGTACACCTATAGATATGAATCTTAAGCTTGGTGCAACAGAAGAGGATGTCACAGTGAATAGAGAGATGCATCAAAGGCTTGTGGAGAGACTCATTTATCTTTCTCACACACAGCCAAATATAGCTTATGCAGTGAGTGTAATTAGTCAGTTTATGCATAGTCCAAGGGAAGTTCACTTGCAAGCTGCTCACAAAGTGCTCTAATATCTTAAGGGAACACTAGGGACAGGTATTTTGTTTAGAAGAAATGGAGACTTGGTGCTTGAGGCATACACCGATGCTGACTATGTTGGGTCCATTGTCAATAGGAGGTCAACCTCAGGATATTACACCTTTCTTGATGGGAATTTGGTAACTTGAAGGAGTAAGAAGCAAGGTGTGGTGGCTCGATCAAGTGCAGATGCTGAATTTCGGGCAATGACCCAAGGTGTTTGTGAACTACTTTGGTTGAAGATCATTCTTGAAGATTTGAGGATTAAGTGGGATGGCCCTATGAGACTTTATTCTGACAATAAGTTTGCAATCAGTATTACTCACAACGTAGTACAACATGATCGAACGAAGCACATTGAAGTCGACAGACATTTCATTAAAGAGAAGTTAGAGAGTGGATTGATATGTACACCTTATATTTCTACACATGGTCAACTTGATGATGTTCTGACTAAAGGATTGAATAGTTTAATTTTCCAGACTATTGTATCCAAGCTGGGAATGGAGAATACCTATTCACCAGCTTGAGGGGGAGTGTGGAGAAAACTGTGTATAGGTTGTTAGATATTTTAGGAGATAATCTTATATAACAGGTTGTATATCATTGGAGTTCCTATTTTGTTAGAAGACCCATAAATCATGGGATTAGTTAGGATAATTCCCGATTTATAGGCTGGGGTTACTTTGTATATAGCTAACCTTACCGTATTGTGAAAATATATAAAAATATTTTCTCAATTTTGTTAATTATCAAAACCATAGTAAGGTTAGGCGACCTGAAAATTTCAAAACCACCCAGTTTTGACCCCTAAAGTTTTAATTCCAACCATAAATGAATCACCATGAGCAAGCTATGAACAATTAAATTTACAAGATATTCATCGATTTTAAATTTAACAAATAGAACTATGCAGACCATACCGTAATTCACAAATTATTATGCATGGAAAAATAAAACTAAAAACTTGCATAAATTACGAGTTTAGAGGAAAACAGAATTAACCACAAGCAACTCTTAAAAACTTCTACTCTTCCTAATTAAAGTAGCACACAACCTCAATTGACAACATAAATCAGTCACAGACAAAGGAAAATAATTCAAGGGTGTTTCTCAAGCAAGCAGATAACCCAACTGAGGGGATACTAACAGCGAAAGCCCTGAAAAATTTGAGCCCAAGCATTGAAATTTCAAACCTATTAATACTTCAAAAGGACTAAAACTGGGAAAAAGGAGAGAGCTTGGATACATACTATATAACAAAAACGATATATTGTTAGCAAACATCAAGCATTAACTAGAACATCCATATTTAGCTAGTTAATTCTATGAAAAAGGGGAAAACTTATTTTGCTTACCCATAACCAGGCAAATCCACAATGTACCAGCTTTTATTCACCAAAAAATGATTTATCAATTGAGTCTTCCCTGCAAAAAATAAAACCCCATTATTAATGTATACAAAAAAAAAAAAAAAGCAGATTCAAAAATTCAATAATTACTAAACCCACCTGGTTTTTTAGATGTGAGAGCAATTTCCTTCTTTCTAACCAGAGCATTAATTAATGAAGACTTGCCCACATTGGACCGACCAAGAATGGCAAACTCGGGTCTATCATCTCTGGGGCAATCTCTAGCCCGACTACTGCTCTTAACGAAGTCCACTTCCTTAATCTGTGCATGACCCGCATACGGTCCTATAACGATATTCGACCCAGGCAACACCATCTCCTCAGTCACCTCATCTGGGTCGACCCCGGGCGGGACAAAGAGCACAGTCCGAACAAATCGGTCGGCGTCGGAGGTTGGCGGTTTCGCAGACTTAGAGGCAGTGACATGGGTTTTCGGATTCGGGTTTGTATTTGGATATTTTTGGGTACAGTAATTGAAAAAGAGGGCAGATGGGAGATGATTTTTGGAATGTAGATGAAGAGATGGAGGTGATAAGAGAGTGAATAGGCGGTGTCGAAGTAGCATTCTTCTGTTGCAGAGCTTGAGCTTAACCAGATTTTTTTTTACAGAAAAAAGGATTTCATTTTAAAATATCTTAATCTTATTTTGTAAATTAGCTTACATATTAAACCAAATACACCTTTTCTAAAGTTTGGCTTACATATTAAAATTTAAAATTTATCATATTTTTTTTTTATGTAGGCATGATTTATATAAAAAGAATTTCAATTATTTAATTTAAAATAAATGACTGAATTATTATTATTTAATTATATTATTAATATATCACTGCGAGATATAAGTTCATAATCAATTCTTCCTCTTCGATATTTAAAAAAAAAATTATATTATTGATATATTTAAAGATATTTTCGAATTAATTTTTTATATATCGAAGATTAAATTTTGATTTCATATTGCTTGAAAAAAAAAATCAATTTCATGCAGCATAAAATGTATATTTGCCACTAGAAATTTCGTGAGAATGCTAAAAATTAAAATAAAATCAATAAAATAAGAAGAAGTTACACGATGTTTTTATTTTTATTTTTTTAGAGAACTATATAATAAAGTTTGATAAATAGAGAGTGAATTCTCAATGATTCTTCTCCAATTCTGTTCACTTCTCTTCTTTTTTATCTTAATTGCTTTATTGACAATTTCTGGTCTTTTTTATGTTATCGTATAACATTTTGCCTTACATAACTCCAATTTGGCAATTTCTATCTTCTTTCTTTTCTGTAACAGAAAAGTAACTTAACTTGCCCACTTGCAAGTCTTAACAAACCAAACCTTAATTTCGTCTACAAAACCTACATTATCAATTCACATCTCCCCCAATCCATAACCTCTCTACCTATATATGTAACTCATTTTATTTTATTTATTTCATTCCATTTTATATTATAATTTTAATCTTAATTTGATTCTCTCATGTATCCTTTCAATGGGAAATTGCTTTCTATTGCATAATCGCAGTAGAGACGAAAAAGAAAAGGTTTTGAGGGTAGTGAAGACTACTGATGGAAAAATCTTTGAGTACAAAAGGGCTATGCTTGTTAAAGATATTTTGGTTAATTTCTCTGGTTATGCAATCTGTCTATCAAAGAAATTACCCATGCAAGATCTTCCTTGTGATTATAAGTAAAAAATTGGTAATCTTTATTATTTGTTTCCAATTTCTAGTTCAATATGTAGTGATCAAAATGATGATGATTCAATTAAGACGTGGCGTACTACTGGTACTATAAAGAGAATCAAATTGATTATAACAAAGCAAGAACTTGAAGAGTTGTTGTCCAGGAAGATATCAGTGGAGGTAATCATGTGCCTGCAAATGGGTATTAGTTTCAACAAGAAAGATGGTGATGATGATGGTGATGATGATAATAATGATTATGATGCATGGCATAGACCTAATTACACTTCGTCAAGATGGCAGCCAGTGCTTGAAATCATACCTGAAGGAATCGAGGAATTGAATGAATGTTTAATTTAATTAATTATTTGCTCTAGATTATGAAATTGATACGTCTAATTAATTAACGTGCTTGGAAATCAATAGACCTTTATCCTTTAATAAAATCTTTGAATGATACTTTAATATTGGGGTGATACAAGATAAAGTTATTTGCATAGCTGAAATAATTCGGATCTCTAGTATATTTTTTTATGCGTTATATTATTTTTTTTAAAAATATTTTGATAGTTAATAATTTTTTATAAGTAATATGCCATATAAAAAGTACATAAAACAGAAAATGAAACACGTAACATAGAAGATTCAAAACATAGCTAAAATAATTATAAATTATAAGGCTATAACCAATTAGATAAAACCAATCAAATTTAATTTAGGATATACCTCTGTCACACCCCAACTCCAGTAGTGCAACGGTTTTAGGATAAGAGTAGGTTTAAAGCCACCATACACCCATAGAACTCACATATCCAGGATCTCATACACAACTGTAACAATCATAAATGTTATATAATATCTTTTGTATAATCTATATGAACATAGTTTATTTCTTTATTATATAATTTCATAATTTCCTCTTATTTTTTACTAATAAAAAAATGCATCTCACGTTACTAAGGAACAAGAGTATCCATAAAGATAACAATTCATACATTAAATATATATCATTCTCAAATGACTAACTACGGAACTCTAGAGTTTATTCTCAAAATATAATGTGTCATAATACCATTTAATGAATATACATAATCATATATTAAAAAAATTATAATGGAGGCTTCTTGGGATGAATAATTTAATTCATCTAACGATATCCTAAATTATCTATTAATAGGGCAGAAATTAGCTGATTTAGGCATTATCTATAATATGAAGGTGATGGATGACAATGGAAATTTCTCTCTTGTTTTTCTTTCATTAATATATATATTTTTTAATTTAATTACCAATTTTTCATCAATATTTTTCATTAACACTTATTTATTTTTATTTTCAATATATAACAAAATTTTCAACCTACCAATCTGTGAATATATAAAGGCAAATTAATAATACCTTAACCACCAATTAAATCCTCTCTTACCTCTCAACTTTTAATTTTTATCCTACAAATTTTCTTCTAAATTGTAGAGGACCAAACTAGTTAATCTTAAAACAACAAAAACAGATGTGTATAAATTTTCATGAATTCACATGGAGTTGAGAAGTATTTTTTATGAAATCGTTAACAAAAATTTAATTCAATTAAATTTTATTAATAAAATATAATTTAATAAATAAAAAATTTATTTATTTGAAATAAATTTTAAAATAATAGTGATATAGCATTATAATATTTGTATTAAGAGAAATCCACAATAAAATAATCTCACTCTCTTTATATAAATCATCTATGAAAGGGTAAAACATTCTTGAAACCCTAATCTCTAATACCTATATTTTCTCTTTTAATTTAATCAGAAACTGACTTAATTAATTATGGGAGTGAATTCATCAAAAACATCTATGATATCAAACTCGACAGCTTTTCTATGTCTTGTAAGGATTCAATAAATTGAGTTTCATTGTTTGACGTCGTCCTTGAGAAAATGATACAAAAAACCATGCCCTTATTCTATCAACAAGCTAGAAAAAACAATTATAGTGATGTCTATTTTATTTTACCACTTCTTTAACTCTAGATCTAAGGCCAAACACCACAAATATTGCCAATGTTCACAATTATTCACCTATTTGATAAATTCCAAAACAATGTTCCTTGCTCAATGAATGGTTAGCGCTGAAATCTTATCACCCTGGTCTTATCTCTTTGTGGGAAATTTGACAAAAAATAAAAATAAAAATATGATGTTCGTTTTCTGTTCTTCCTCAACTAAATAATTAAATGAATTATTCAAGGAAAAATCACTAAGATTCGATTTGTTTTGTACCAAAATCGAATATTTTCAATGACTGATAAGTATCTTTTTATTTTCGTATATATACAGAGTGTCTCTTTATCCTCATACATATATAAAGACCCTTTATTTATATTGAATCAATCTTTTTTCCTCCTCCATAAATAAGTAAACAGCTTCAATTGTGATCTCACATCTATTAATAAAAAAGACGAATTATATCAGAATAAAATTATTGACACAATATACAAAAGATGTCTTCTTTACTTTGCTGCAGTATTTAAATGCATCATATTACATGACATCAAGAAGTTGACACAAAAGAGACAGCCTATGACATTAGTATAAACACAACCTTACTTCTCTTGTGATGTTGCCAAGTTTTTACATACCTCAATTGAAAGGTCAAGGCTTGGAAGTATAAAAGTGAAAGGCATCTATAAATACAGGGTACCTAATTCTATAACTACTCATCCCATTCTTTCACTAAAAATTCCCTTTCTAGATAAAAATTCTCTTTCTGAAAGCGTTTCTATAATTACTCATCCCATTGTTTCACTAAAAATTCCCTTTATAGATAAAAATTCCCTTTCTAAAAGCGTGAAGAGAAAAGTATCTTCTTACTTAAAATTCCTTCATCTCCAAGCTACTGATTTAAATATAGGAGAGTTTTGTCAAATAAAAAACTTAACCCTCTTATACTATTTGATAATCTTGCAGGTTTAAAATCCATGACCCAAATCTAAATCCACCAAAAAAAAAATCTAATTCAAATACCATGATCAAACACCACTATTAAAATATATATATTTTTTTATCTATTTAATATGTTTTTGATTTTTATGCACATTCATAAACTATGAGGTAGAGAAATAAATTAATTTGTTTCATGTAATAATAAAAAAAATTTCATTAATTGTGCAAAACATTTTTGTTACTCAAGTTCTAAATTTTACAATTATAGAAACCCTAATATTTTTTTAATAATCATTCTATTATATATTTGTTAGATAATAATTAGAAAAATAACAAAATCTCTTCATAAATCTTGACATTTTTGTATATATAAAAAATAATTAATAAAATAAAAATAGTCAGAATCTCTTTGTTAATTGGTATTGGGCATACACTCGCTGCTACTTACAAAGTCATTTTGTGTCTTATTTAAAAATTAGAAAAAACATGTCATGGTCAAGGTCCATGGCCAACTCTCTCAAGCTTGATGACGACGACAGTGAAAATGACAATTCTAACCCTAACCCTAATCTCACCGACTCAAAATCACCTCCGAATCCACAATCTCCATCAGCATCATTGCCGTCATCCACAACCTCTGCCACCACGCCTCATGGTATCAAGGAAGACCTTTTCGAGCTTACTAGAACTTTAACCCGCCAATTCTGGGGTGTTGCCTCCTTCCTCGCTCCTCCATCTGTCCCTTCCTTCTCTTCCTCTCCCTCTTTTCCTCAGATCTCCAACGAACCATCCGATATTTCCTAACCTGTCCTGCTTTCCGATCCGGAGGCATCCAATGGAGATTTGATTGCTGGGATTTGCAACGACTTTGCCGAGATTGGCGGGAAATTCAAGACTAGGATCTCAAATCTGTCGAGTAATGATATTGTATGGGAGATCACGAAGATCGCGTCGAATTTCCTACAGCTTGGATCGAAAAATGATTTCATCAATAAGGATTTGATTGGTAATGTTGTTGGTGTCACATAAGAGGTTGTAGCATTCGCTAGGATATAGCGATGCATCCAGAGACTTGGCTTGACTTTCCTATTACTGATGATGAAGATTTTGATGGTACATCTTTTTGTTTAAATCTGAAATTCATATGCATCTTTAATTTGTATGTGTGTGATAATCTTTTACTTGATGTAAAGATGTGAGTGGTAAATGCTTTGACCTGAATTAAGATGAAATGTAAGGCTTTTTTTACAATTGGAGCCATATAGGAATGGATAAGCAAAATGTAGCTTTGATTTAGTGTGAATCTGAAGGCGTTTGTTGACATTTAGCAGTGAGGTACATTCCCAGTTTTAGCATCTTGAAGTAACGAAATTTAGTGGCAGATTGCTAGTGTGTGGTAATGCTCAACTACAACTTGTTTATTACAAATCATAATTAGGTCTTATCTTATGCTTTTGAATTTGTAGGTACTAAAATTAATTACTTTTCAGAGGTTGGATTTATGATTGGGGTTTCCCTTCAAATCTTTTTTTCCTATATAGGGTAGCTATGTGAGAATAAGTGGCTGATTATCACCAACTAGTTTTTGTTGCATAAATCATATAGTTTCTTTAAAAAAAGATAAAAAGGTTTGTCATTGCCGTTTCATTCCTTTATAAGGTTCCAAATTATCATTTCAATTTGAGGTATTTTGTTTCCTTCATTTCCATATCAATTGGGCGATGTTGGTATCCATTATTAAAATGATCACAATGAGTAATGTCAATCTTGTTCATATTTTTTAATCACTAACAATCTGTAAATTACCACATTTCCAAGCAACTTAAGAAGTTTAGCTAGACTTCAACTTTGTTTTTTTGTCTCTAGCAAAAATTTGAAGTTGTCATAAATCTTGGTTTACCTATTATATTGTCATGTTTTTGTATGGTTGCCCCTCCCACCCTTCCTTTGTTTATCTTGTTTGAGGTTTTGTATGGTATTTGTTTGTCTTGCTATATATGACTCATGCTTGTTTGGTGCATACCCACATTGTAGTATTCTACCTTCTGGACATCTTAAAGGTATTGAAATAAGAATGTTGTGTTAGGGTTATGATTCCCTAACAGTTTAGTATTTAGGTTTTTAGGGTTTATAGAAGATAAATAGTTTGAAATAGAGAAATCAGAGAAAGAATTAGGAGAGAGTCTGAGTAGAAGAAGAAGAATTAGGGAGAAAACATAGAGAATTTAAAGAGAAAGAGATTATTTCTTTATTGATGACTGAATGAATATCCAAGCTTTTGGATATAGCTTTTATATTCATTATAGTGCAGCTGTGATTATGTTACAACTGCTAGTACAGCTGTACATAACAACTAACAGCTCTCTTATATTCTAGCATCCAGCTGTACATCTACTAACTGAGCCTTTACTACAACTAACACTTGTCCAAATGAACTAACAACACTTACTCAGTAAACTAACTGCCTTATTCAATTATTGCAGTAACTGAACTCTTTTTTTTCCTTCCCATTTTTTTAGTAACATGTAACAATACCCTCTCCTTCAGCTCTTTCTTGTCCCCAAGAAAGAGAGCAACTAGGAAACTATGCATAAATGAATGAGTGATCTTCCCAAGTAGCATCTTTTATAGGCAAATTCCTCCATTTAATTAATCCTTGCAGCAAATCCTTGTGATCTCTAGTTATAGTTCTGGTTTTGAGCACCAACTTAGTTTCTACTACTGGTAACTCTTCCTGCATAATTGGAAGGTCCCATAGTGGTGTAATATAATCCCCAAACTTCTTTTTAAGCAAAGAAACATGAAAAACTGGGTGTATAGAAGTAGGAGTTAGCAGTAACTTGTACGCTACCTTTCCAATCCTATCCACAACTTGGAAAGGCCCATAATATTTGGCAGATAGCTTCAAATGGTGTCTGAGAGCTACAAGTGTCTGTCTATAGGCTGTAATTTTAGAAAAACCCAATCTCCCACTACAAATTCCTTTTCAGACCTATACTTGTCTTGTTACTGCTTCATTCTATTTTGAGCAGTGGCCAGATTCTCCTTTAGGGTGTCTATTAGTTGCTGTCTATACTGTAAAAGGTCCCCCATTGTTTCCACTTTAGAGGAGTTGGGAAGAAGAACAGGAGGAAATTGTGGTGGATAACCATAAAGAGCTTTAAAAGGGGACTTTTTTAAGGCACTATGGTGTGAGGAATTGTACCATCATTCTGCCAATGGCAAGTATTTGCACCAGACTTTAGGTTGTAACTGAGTCACGCATCTGAGTTAGTTTTCAAGGCACTGGTTAACTCTCTCAGTTTGACCATCAGTATGTGGATGGTAAGTTGTGCTATAGCTGAGAGTAGTGCCTAGCAAACTAAAGAGTTCCCTCCAAAAAGAACTTGTGAAAATTTTGTCCCTATCTGAAACTATAGACTGTGGAGCTCCATGAAGTTTAAACACCTCATCTAAATAGACATGAGCCACTGTCATAGCTGTAAATGGGTGAGTTAAGGCCAGGAAATGTGCATACTTTGTAAACCTACATACCACCACCAAAATTGTGTCCCTGCCCTTGGACTTGGGTAATTGCACAATGAAATCCATGGTTATATACTGTCAGGCATGTGAAGGAACAAGTAAGGGCTGCAACAAACCTGGATAGGCACTATGCTCAGGTTTACACCTAGCACAAGTGTCACATTTTTTAATCTAATCTCTAACCTCCTTTGACATACCAGGCTAAAAGAAATCCTTTGGAGTCTAGCATAGGTGACCTGTATACATAAGTAATAGCCAACAACAGTGAGTTGCTTCTTAGGCCAAAAGCTTTTGAGATGAAAGCAATAAGATGGCCCTACTGCTGTAAAATTGTCCTCATATCCCAGTTCCTGGCATCTGTCTCAATGGTGAAGGGTAAGGAGAAATTAGGCAAGGCTAAGACAAGTGCTTTTGTCATTCTGTCCTTCAAATCCTCAAAAGCTTGTTGGGCTGCTAGATTCCATTGAAAAGTCTTCTTTTTCAACAAATCAGTAAGTGGTTTATTGACTATACCATAATGATAAATGAACTTGCTATAATACCCTGTCAATCCTAAAAAACTCAAATCTTTTATTGAGGTTAGAACTGGCCATTTTTTCATGGCTTGGATCTTCTTAGGGTCATTTAGACTGCTTGGCAAACAGGGTTTGATTCTTTAGGATTTGCAGGACAGTTTCTAAGTGTTGTAAGTGCTCTTCCAAGGACTTGTATGCTAGTATGTCATCAAAGAAAACTAGTATAAATCTCCTGAGATAAGGTTGAAACACACTGTTCATGAGTGCTTGGAAGGTAGCAGGGGCATTTGTTAGCCCAAAGGGCATAATAGTAAATTCATAGTGGCCTTGATGTGTTCTAAGGCTGTTTTGGGTATATCTTCAAGCTGCATCCTAATTTGGTGGTAGTCAGCCCTTAGATAAAGCTTAGAAAAAAGTTGAGCACAATTAAGTTCATCCAATAAGTCTTCAATTATGGGTATGGGAAATCTATCCTTAATAGTTGCATCATTTAATCTTCTATAGTCAATACAAAATCTTCAACTTCCATCCTTTTTTTTTTAACTAATAACACAAGAGAGAAAAATGAACTAGTGTTGGGCTGTATCACTGAGTTTTGTAGCATCTTAGTGACTAACTTTTCAATTTCCTGCTTTTGGAAGTAAGGGTACTTGTAAGGTCTTATGTTGATGGGCTGGATTTTGGTAAGAGTGGTATTCAGTGATTATGGCTTCTAAAAGGGGGAAATGTTTTTGGATCTACAAATACTTAAAGTTATCCAATAATAGGTCTAGGTCAAGTTGGGATAGTGTGTTAGGTGTGGTGATTACTGTTGGCATTTGGTCAGATGTGGTTGAAATATGACAGATACAAAACAGTAGAGTTTGAAAATCCTGGCCCTTACTCTTCATAATCCTATTGGTGCCTCTCCAAACATTTTCTGTGTAATGCCTCTAAGAACTACCTACTTCCCATTTAAACCAAATGAAATAGTTGATTTTTCAAAATCAAACAACACTGGATTAAAACTTCTAAGCCAATCAACTCCTAATACCATGTCAAAGCTATCCAGCCTCAATATTCTCAGGTTAAAAGAATACTCTTGAGCCTGCATACTCTATTTGAAATCCTGGCAGTGATGGTGACAAACTAACCTCCTTCCATCTGCAACTTTGATAGTAGTTGCTTGGATTTTAATCAATACTAACTTCAATTCCTGAGACACTTTCTATAAAACTATTGGTACTTCCACTATCAATTAAAATTATCAATTTTCTATTTCTATACCTTCCTACAATCTTGATGGTCTTTGTACCTTGGCTGCCTTCTATTTTATAGATTGAGAGTTCTATGTCCTCTTATAATATCCCTTCTTCATTCCTATCCTCACTAGGTTCTATCTCTGCCTCCTGTGTTAGGTCCGTTTCTTCTTCATAGGAGAGGGCTGCAAGTGTTTTTGGTTTGCATTGATGGCCTAGGAAGAACCTGTCTCCACACTTGTAACAGGTTCTTGTTGGATTTATATTAGGAAAGGGTGGTGGAAGGAAAGGTCTTGGGTTATTTGAATTGACATTGACAGGTTTAATTGAATTAGAAAGGGTCTGATTATTGGTGACTGTTTGTGGTTTTTGGGTTAATATATCAGTTTTTGGGATAAAGCTAGGGTTTGGAGGTCTTGGAGGATAGTGAGAGTTAAGGGCTGGTTTATTCATGAAAGGTACTAATGAAAAAATATTGTTTCTATTAGGGTTAGTTGCCTACCTCTGAGTCTAGGAAATTGTGGAATATCCTCTAGGATTTTTACAGACCACCTTCTTTTATAATCTAGCAATTTCTACTGCCTGTACTACTGATGTAGGTTTCATCATTCTCACAATTAGCCTAATTTCTTCTTTTAAGCCTCCCATGAACCCTGACATAAAGTATTCCTCACTTAATTCTTGCATAAACCTCTCTAACCTTATCCTCAAATCCTCAAATTTGTCAAGAAACTCATCTACTGATCGTTCCTGCCTAAGCTTTATGAATTCCTCTACAATCTCATTCACATCTTCATCTCTAAACCTCTCATATAAAGCTCCTTCAAACTCTACCCAAGATTTAACCCTACCCTTGTTCCAATTTTGGAACTATGAATCAGCTCTATCTACAAGATACAGACTTGCTAAACTTAGTCTCTGCTCCTCAGGAATTTGATAAATGTCAAAGTATTTAGCACACTTTTTAAGCCAAGCCCTAGGTTCTTCCCCATTAAAGGTTAATAATTTGACTTTGGGACAAAATGGAATATTAGGATTTCGAATTCCAGAGTAATTACCTACGGTCTAATTATTTGTGGCCCTCAGATCTGTTGGATCCATTTGAATCTGGGATGTTGTCCCACTTCCAGCCCCCAGGGGTTTTTGGTAAAGTCCCTCTTTCTTCATTGTTGGTGATGTTGTTAACCCTAGCTTCTCCAACTCCTAAATGACTGCTGGCTTTCTTCCCCTTTTCAGAGAACAATTTGCTCAAGAGTTCTTTTATTTCTTCAAATCTTGCATCCTTGTTGCTGTTATTTGATCTATTTTCCTCTTTGTATTCTTGGAATTCTAATGTCTTTCAGAGTAATTTCCTGCAACCCTCTGTACTGTTCTTCCAATTTTGACAGTCGCACACCTTCATTATTCACCACCTCTGATCTGGTCATCTTTACAACTTCGAAAGTTAATTCAGAATAAATTCCCTCACGTTTCTGCTCTGATACCAAATGTTAGGATTATGATTTCCTAACAATTTAGTATTTAGGTTCTTAGGGTTTACATAAGAGTAATAGTATGAAATAGAGAAATTAGATAAAGAATTGGGATAAGAGTTTGAGTAGAAGAAGAAGAATTAGGGAGAAAACAGAAAGAATTTGGAGAGAAAGAGATTATTTCTTTATTGATGACTGAATGAATATCCATGCTTTCGGATATAGCTTTTATATTTATTATAGTACAGTTGTGATTCTGTTACAACTGCTAGTATAGCTGTGCATAGCAACTAACAACTCTCTTATATTCTAGCATCCAGCTGTACATCTACTAATTGAGCCTTTACTACAACTAACACTTATTCAAATGAACTAATATCACTTACTCAATAAATTAACAACCTTATTCAATAATTGCAGTAACTGAACCCTTTTATTTCCTTTCCATTTCTTTCTATAATATGTAACATGTTGTGAATCTTGTGGTCCTTCAATAAACTGTAAAATAAATTAAAAAAAAAAAAGAAGCAAATCTTGATGGCTTTTCTTACTCAATCATTTACTTGCCACTCAGTAAGTGGAAATTCTTCATTGCTTTTTGTCAGGTTTCTGTGTATTTGTGGGTTTGTCTTATGTCAAGCATTTTTCTTTTTTCCAGATTTTGACATGTCTGACGCCCAAAAAGAACATGCTTTGGCTGTTGAACATCTTGCCCCAAAATTAGCTGCTCTTTGGATTGAACTTTGCCCCGGATATATGAGTGAGTGCTGCTTTTGGAAGATTTACTTTGTACTTTTGCACCCTAGACTCAGTAAACATGATGTTGAAATGCTTTCAACTCCTCTAGTATGTTGTTTTTCTGCATTCAATTGGTCATTTTTTACATTTATTGATTATACATGTTCTATTCATGTCTTTGTTACACATCACCATGGTGTGATATTGTTGCATGAAATATTTTTGTGTTTGCATGTGTATTGTCATTGTTAACCTATTGAATCGATAAACTGTAATTAATTCCAGAGAATATTTCTTGGTGAAGATTTAGAGTATTGGAGAAATTGGGGTGGGTTTGTAAATAAAAGGTAGATTAGATTGTTAATCAATTCATTCTGCTAAATCAATCTTCACCTTTCACCTAAGTCACCATCGATATTCCTCTCATCTTCTTCACTTCTTTAACTTGGATTTACTCTACCTTCCATACTAGTGCAACTCATAGTTCTCTCTATGAGTAGTAAAAAAAAGCTCATTTTGGCTAGAGATCTTTTGATGGAATGACAATTTCCTTGTTCTATGCTCAGATTTTAAGAAATAGCAAGTCTAGCAGAGTTATTGTTCAGTTTCCATCACAGATTTGGTGAAGCATCCTCTGAAAAAATTTACTGAATTGTTCTAAAACCTAGCCTTTGTTTGTTTCAGGGTAAGTTTTAACCTTTACTAGAGATGTGGAGTGAAAGGGAGTGTTGGGGTCGGCAGTTTTGAATTTCAAGTGTTCAAATTTTCAATTACGTTTGTCAATTGATTAAACTTTTGTCTGATTTTAAGTTATCGTCTACCCTGAACTATTAAGTTGCTGAGCTGTATCATTAACTTAAATTTATGCTTGCAGTTAGTGGAAGCAAGAACCATGTTGTCACACGAGTTGCAGAACCAATGTAAGACAAGGAAACCAAGTTGGTCAGAAATAGACACTTCTAGCTCAAATGAAACCACTGTCTTAGCACATGAAGAGTCTCTTTCTGTGCCATCTCGTGAGGCTGAATCAGTACATCCAAAGACATCTGGCATCGAAGTAGTCCCTCCCACTGTTGGCATCAAGAAATCTATCAATGAAATAATCTCTTCTGGTGTTCCAGCTGAACTAGAAACAGAGAAGCACCCAGTTCAAAGCACTGAGATGCAAATTATAGATAAAGCTGTGGTGAGGAAGTACCGATTAACCGTGTCAAAGATCAACATCCATCTAGCTCCACCTCAATAGTTGCAGATGAGAAATTTGAGGATGATGCTGATGATTGGTTGAAAGAAGACAGTTCAGAAATGGTAGGCACCAGTGGAACTACTATGCATATTGGAAATGATGACGATGTGTCATTCAGTGATCTTGAAGTGGATGATGAAGATGTGCCTATAAGTCATAAGAAAGTAACATCTAGTTCTGATGCTTCAACGAAAGACTCATTTGATTGGGTTCAGTTGCGCAAAAGTTTTGTTGACTCAGTCAAGGATATTAATCCTGTCAACATGAAACATACTGGGCCTGAGCAGGTAAGTGCTCACAACTCTGAGTCCAAGAAGTCTAGGGATTGGCTTGATGTTGATGACATTGATGTAATGTGATATTCCATAATAGCCTCCAGGGCAAATGTGTTTTCCATCTTTCTGTTATATTCTTGTGAATAGTTTGTATATGGTTTCTGCAGTCTTAAGTTAGGCTCTGGAAACTATATGTACATAAAGCCGAACCTAAATTGGATGTTCTTATAAGCATAAAAATATGTAATTTTCTAATAAGTATTAATTTCAGTGCCCTATTGAATATGCCCTTTTAATTTAATATGAGAATTAGATCGTGTCAACTTAGAGCTTGTGAAGGCAAAAGCTACAGCTTTTATGTTTTGATTGAAGAGTACATTATTCTCATTTAACAGGGAAAAGTGGGAAAAAGAAGAAGAGGTTTCAATAAATAGTATCATTATTATTGCTTGAATATGGAACATAATCTTTGATCTAGAAGACAACGTACCAAAAATGTTTATCAATGAATAAAATTTGCATTCTTAGGACAATGTGATGCACGCACCATACAAAAATCTCAAAGTTTATTGACACGTGTATAATAGAAAAAAATGTCTCGTCTCTTCTCAGTATCACAAATTACCGAAATTATTATTAGCGTTGGTGTGGTGTGTCGTGTATTGGTAAAGGTTAGTTATTGACAGTTAAAGTGACCATACAGTTACTGTTATTTCCCTCAATATGACACTTGATTGTCACAATCCAAATTTTTCTAGAATTTTTCTAGAGAACTCTAGTGAGCTTCCTTACATTCCACACTTGTGTAGAGAAATCTAGTATGGTGTGGAATATTCTAGAATGCTTTAGATTTTGTACATAGTTATAGAAAAATCTAGATGACAATTATGGACCGTTGAATCAAATAGATCACAATCATCCATTAAGAAGGTGGAATGTCTATAAATAGGGTGTAGGATTCATTCATTTGGGAGGTAATGTAGAGAACTCTTCTCTTGTATACGCCCAAGCTTTCATAATACAAGCTTGCTTTCAGAGTTCTATTTGAGCTTGCTTGTGTTTTATTTGCCTACATTCGGATTTTGTGGGAAGGCTGACTAGTTACCTTGCTAAGAGTTGGGAGAAGTTTGCTAGTACCGCACAGGTATTGGCTTGGTGAATTAATAGGCCCGTGATATGATGTTAATAGTTTTTTTTCCCTTCCCGTATAACATATGTGGGCAATGGCTAGTCGAAAGGATTCTATTCTCTTAAATATGCGGTCGATTCCTACTGTTTTTCTGTTTTAAGGGTATTGAGGGATGTCTCAATTAACTGCATTTAGATATTCAATAGATTTCTGCCTATAGGTGATTTCCATTCTCATTCAGTGTCCGATCATATGAGGCAAATGAATTGGAATCTCTCCTACTTGCTCTTCTGGCTAACAATTCTAATGGGATTTTAACACTAGGTTTCCACACTCGAGAAATACTTGTTTGCGTAGGTTAGACTAGCTTGGCATCTTTATTGTTTTGTGGTAATGGCTAGACCCAGTAGAGAAATTATGAATGTTTTCAAACTGTTACAACGAGAACCATATGAAAGTAGGAAAACCATAAAATATATAGATTGGCTAAAATTTTTTACTACTGCTGTTTTGACTGTAAATTCTGTTTAATGAATCTGATGGAAGAATATCTTAAAAACAACAGGCAGTTACTAATTTGATTGATTAATACAATGGACACTATCTTATTATATGAACTTTTATTTACAATATGCATCAAATACAAGCGTGAGAGGCAATTGCTGAGATAGAAACTCAAATTCATGATGATCGTATGGAGCCGAAATTGCCTGACAATCGCTCAAGCTGAGACCATAATAGGGTTCCTAGTGAGAACCTTGGTTTATCTTCACCTATGCTGCCACTGCTAGTTCTGCTAATATTAGCTGTTGAGGGAGTTCTAGGAGTCCAGCCTGGTGATCTATTAACTACCAGAACAGACCCCCCTATTTCTTTCCTTATTAGTTCTATTGTGTGTGGATTAACTTCATCTCCTGAAGCATCAGTTACAAAGAATGATCCCACTGCTGTGTCACCTTGCGTACCGATCTCAACTCTTGATATCGATAGGCCATTTTCGCGAAATATCCGTGTCACGTCTGAGAGTAATCCCATTCTGTTTTGAGTGCAGATATCTAGCCTCAACCCCTGCATGTGGTATTTCAGTGATCAGATTGAAAAATTCACGATTAATTATGGCTATGACATTAACCTCTTTATTATACTTACATGGGATACTCTCCGCTCAATAGCAGCTATCAAGCATTGTGTGAGTTTATGTCTTTCACTCTCTGTATCCAAAGTGAAACCATCCTTGTGTCTAATAAAGTACTCCTACAATTTACCAACAAGCATTTGGCATTTCAGTTTCCATGTTCAGTATATAATAATAAAATAAAAAAAATCAGTATTATTGAGTCAAAATCTTTTAGATAAAAGAGATGCAAGTATATAGAAGTGTAATCGAGTCGAATCGAGTTAAATAATACTAAGCTCGAGTTCGATTCGGTTAAAAATTTTGAAATAAAAACTCAGTCGCAAACTCGATTCAAACTCTATTGCTCGATTCAAACTTTATTGCATTTTTATTTTGAAGTTTAAATTTAGGTCCAACTAATATTTGAAATATTCGAGTTTGATTAAACTTAATTATTAAAAAAATAAATTAACTTATTTATTGATATCAGATTAAAATTCGAATAGGTTTGAGATCAAGTTAATAAATTATTATATTAACACTCAATTAAATTTATAAATTACTCGAGTTGAATATTATAATATTTAAATTCAACTCTATTTATTACTCGAGCTTGATTTAATTAAAATCAATTTGAATTTTAATATTTTATAAATCGAGGTCGATTTAATTAGAATCGATTTGAATTTTAATATTTTATAAATCGAGTTCGAGTAACTCATTAGTAGCTTGATTTATTAACACCCGTATGAGTACCTGATCAGCCATGGTGCCCCTGGAGCTAACTGCTGCATGAAAAACCACATACTGCATATCAGTTAATGCACACAACGTATCAAACAATAGCTTAGGCCGGTCCAGGCTTCTCATATTCACTACTGAATATCCTTTCTCCTTGCAAGACTCTATTGATACATGAACCTTAGAACAATCCCTCCGGTGAGCAACACCGGTACCGGTACAGCCACAACACAGTTCATAGTCCATATTTGCATACATCAACTGGTGGAGCCGTCGCTCAGTATGGGTCTGGCCGGCCGCTGGTGTTGTCAATCTCACACTCCTCCTCTCCCCTATTCCATGATGTGCTTCAACCACATTCTCCAACTGCTCTTCTATATGAGCAAGTCTATTTGGGTCCGCAATGGGTCCCCCTCTCATCCTGTCTTCTACGTAGATTATACATGCTGCTCGGGCATTGTGGGTCCATGCCACGGCAGCTGTGACTTGGCACTCCAGCTCAACAAGTACTGCTGAAATTTCAGACATCAGACCTGGTCTGTCAGTCACAGTCATCTCCAATGCAGTGTGATCTATTGACACGTGTCGCGGCCTAACTTCTCTTTTCAGACAATTTTGGAGCTCCGGTGATATCCCTCCTTTTCTATTCGCACATAGTACCTATAATTCACCGTTTATTACAACACAAATAAATAAATAACAAAAAGGTATATAAATACGTATAGGTAAACGTATAATATACGTAGAGAGAGGAAAACCTGCTGAATATAAAGGATGAGGCTTTCGTCAGTAAGTTTGTTTCCAAGCGGGTCAGTCACGTGGAACACTGTACACCATGCAATAAAATACATATTAGCAATACTTGTGGGGTGACTCGTATTTAGGACACACAGTTAGGATTTATTAATAATAATAATAATTTTAAATCTTAATTAGAAGTTTGATTATAATTTATCTCTAAATGGCAAGTTAATTGTATAAATATAAGTTTCTTTAGGATAATCAAATAAAAAAAATTTTGAAAAATTGTTTATCTATCTTATGATTAATTAAAACATCAGATCAAAATTTTTATTTTTTTATTTAACTTATTTTTATATTAATTCAATTATATTATATATTTCCTATTTGAAATAATTTTTCTAAAGACATCCGTTAAGAAGATGGATAATTAATTAGAAATATTATTATTTATTATAAAACTAACTATCTAAGTGTAATAAGATGATGTAAGCATGATCATGGATAAGGTACTGACCGTCCATGAACCATCCTCCATCAGAGGAAATGTATGATTTAGATATAACAAGGTCAAGATCTGTCAAGACTTGGACCATCTCTAATAGAATCCCTTGCTTGTTTGCACTATCAACCTGAAAACAAAAAGAAAAAGGACAATTTGATTTCCTCCTTTGTAATTTTCTTACTTTTTTTTAATCATAAATATATCCATTTCTGCGAATAAATCTTAAGATTTTACAATAAAATATAAGTGCGTGACTTATCATTTCGACCATACCTTATATTAATAAATTTAGAAACTGACCTAGATAAACACAAGTGATTCCATAAAAACCACGTTATAGCACCATCTTTTCTTACTCATTTGCCTGTGACCCTTGTTCTTTAGGGTATATAAAAACTTCTTAAAAGAAATAATATTAAAATAAATGAGATCATCAGAATCTCTGATTAAAATGTACACTCCATCAACTGAGTTGTTAATTTAATAATTTATTTCTAAACAAATTGAATTATTAATTTAATGATGTCATTTTTTTAATCCTTAATTATTTATATTATAAAATAAACACTCCATTATGTCATGGTTTTTGTTGTCTTTCAAAATCTATAGTGATAAATGTTTGTATGCAACTAGATTGCGTCATCTTGTTTGGTTGCTAGAAAAAAAAAAGGTTTCTTCCTTACAAGAGGTAAACTAACTAACTAGATAGGAATGAACTATGTTAAAATATTTGACAATTTATATATATAAACTTCGAAGAATTGCATCATTCTATATTATTATTATTAGGGACTACTGAGATGCCTTCACTTCACACATCACATAAATGGAATCTCCAGTAACAATTTTTATCCACAAACAAATGCCATTAACATATTAATCATGTTTCTTATTTACTAAACCAGATTAAATTAAAACTATGTTCTATTTCCATTTCCATAGATTATATATATATATATACAAAATTTATGTCACTGTAAGCTTAAAAATAATAATAATAACGTAACCTTAACAAGGGTGCAGTCTTGGCATGAGTCGTTATCGATACAAACCCTGCGAAAACCAAAACCATGAGTCAACAAATTAAGCAATTGGCTTCTGACTCTCTCTCTCTAATCTCTATATATAAAATAGAATAAAATCATAATTAATTAATAAAGCAAAGAAATAAGTGCTTGTGCTTCTATTTATATATATACATAAACAAAATTTGTTTATAATTAAACTATTAGTTGGTTCAAACTCGTAATTTATCAATTTTGATGAAAACCCAACATTTTTAATCTAATTCATTTATAATAATCACTAGCTAGTGATATACATGCCTCTTGTAATATAGAAAAATCTATCTTACAGATATAGAGGAGAAATGACCATGGCGTTACCTCTTGTTTTCCATAAACCAATATATATATATATATACACATGTATAGTTTTCTACTATACCTTGGAGGGTAAATTCTTTCGATGAGAAATTCAAACTCGGGATCGATATAAGGCTGGTAAGCAATCTCCATAGTTGTTCTTGTTCTTAGCAGAGCTTCAAGCTTCGTTTATTCTTTGACAGAGAGCTTTTGATATATATGTATATATATGATCACTGTGAATTTATATATTAATATACATTCTCGTAAAATGATAACAAAGAAGCAGAAGACGCGTAAATCTAATAAACGTAAAAAAGAAATAACACTGCGGCGAGATTCTTTTGTAATCAGATGAAGCCTCTTTCTTGAACAAAAAGAAAATTAATAAAATTTTTGTTCTTGAAACGAAAAATAATTAAAAAGAATTTTGAAAAACAAGTACAAAAAAAAAAATCGTGTTTATATTCATTAAGGAAACTAACTACAAGAAGAATAAGATAAAATCAAACAGTTGTCAAATTCAAGAACTCTTAATCCTACTAAGGGTAAGATAAATTAAAGATTGTAACCTAATAATAAAATATATTAGAAAAAGGACTAATTAAGCAATCAAAGATTGAAACTTTAAAGAGACGCAAAACCCATTATTTTATTATTTTTCTTGATGTTTCGATATTTAAAGATTTGATGTAAAGCAAGATCAAGAAAAGGAGAAGATGAAGAAGAGAAAATTACCTTGTGTGAAAACTCTTGATGAGTTAAGAAAAACACAGAAGAAGAGAAGAAAATGGTTTTATATATAAGTGTGTGAGACAAGAAGTGGCAAGCGAATAGGACCTTACAATTACAAGCCTCAAGTAGTCTTAAGCTAATTTTAGAGTTTGTAGAACCGAAACATATGGGACAATCAAAATAAAACCATTTTTTATGGAAAATTAAAAAAATAAAAAAAGTATAATTTTATTTATTTATTTAATTAATCAAAATTCAACTGAAAATTCAAATTGACAACTCAAAAATATAATAACATCCAAACACACACACAATCTCTAGAAAAAAATTATTATAATACTATTAAATTAAAATATATGAATAAATAATTTTTTTTATGCAAAGAAATAAGAAAATTATATTGGGACTTTCTTTTTTATTTTTCTTCTTCTTCTTCACTACTTTTTAGTGTATTTGGGAACGTGTTGGTACAGGGTTAAATCCCCAAGGGATAGGACTCATACTTTCACTGGGTATCTGCCACGTGTACAATTCATGAAACGTGGCAGTCACTTGCGGCGGTTCATTTCTAAGGTTATGAACTCGTGTTATTATGAAAATTAGAGTTGTGGCTGAATTTTATTTGGGGTTTTGTATTGTGTTTGGTTGTTTTAAGGGTCAGGGAGTTGATGTTAAGGGTAAGGGAGTTGATGCGTTAAAAATATATTAATTTTTATTGTTTTAATTTTTAGAGTTTAAAAAAATTTATAAATATTTTTTATTATAATAAATTAAATGATATATTTTTTTATATAAAATAAAAATTAAATAGATTAAAAAATATAATATAAATATATTAAATATAAATCATTAAATTTAATGTAATAGATTTAATATACTCTTAATATATATTTTTAATTCTATTTGATTTTTGTTTCACCTAAAAAAATATGTTATTAGATTCGTTATAATAAATATTATAATATTATGATGTTTAAAAATTTTTACAAAATTATTTTAAATTCTAAAAAGTTAATATAATATAAATTAATATATTTTTGACACATCAACTCATCAATAATTATTTAAAGGAATTGATTATTAATTAATTGTCATTTTGGATTGTTTACCCAGTCAAATAATCAACAGCCACGAGAGAGGTGTATATAAGCTGTTGCTTATGTGGCAGTTCATAAAAATTAAGAAATAATCTACGTGGATATATGTTGATTTTAGCTGGCAAATAGCTTAAATTAGTTAATTTTTCTAATAAATCTTTGTTGGTCTTACTCGACTTTCACGTTTATATACAAGTGCCAGCTATATGCAGGGTGCCTGGTGAGTACGTCAAACCTTACATGACAAGGTAATGGATATATATCCATTGGGTTATTATAGTATTTGAATTGAATTTTTCTTTGACAGAATGAGATTTTAAATATAAATTTATTAATACCGGTTTAAAAATTATATTTATTTTTTATAATTTAATTTTAAATGAAATTAGAATTAATAGTCTGTTTAATAAATTTATTTATTATTAATTATGATCATTTGTAGAATTACAATCGATTCGAATTTTAACTTGCTTAAATTTAATTTATTATTTTTTTTTCTGAATTCAAATTTTAAATCGAATAAGATATCATATTTAAATTCGACTCATTTAATTATTAAAAGAGCTCGAGTCAACTCATTAAAAGATTATTTATAAATTATAATCTAGTTCGACTTATTAAATTGTAATTGAGTTTAGCTCGAATTCAAACTCAACTTATTTTAAAGATTATTTGTAGCTCGTTTATAGTTAAATATTAATTTTTAATAAAATAATTATAACAAAAAATACTTAAAATTAATATAAAAATAAAAACATCCAATTAATAAAAAAAAAATTTGATCATAACATTGAGTATTACATATATATTTAAAATATTAATTAATTCTTTTAAAATAAAAATTAATTAATAAAAAATATATTTTTAAAGATTATAATATTAAATTATATTAATATTAATAAAATATAAATCTAAAACTCTATTAGTATTATAGAAATATAATTTTAATTATATAATATTTATTTAAGAGTTGTATATATAAGAAAATTAAGTGTATATGTATTTAATTAAATTAAAAAAAATTATAGGAGTGCCAATATATTTTTAGAATGCTAAAATTATTAGGTTAATAATAATAATAATAATAATAATTGAGTTATTTTTGAACTGATTATGAATCTTATCATGAATTTATAATTGAGTTGTTTAAAAATTTAATTAAATTAAGCTTAATTTTATTTAATTTCGACTTATTTATTCATCAAATTTTAAAATAAAACTTAAGTTTAACTTATTTATAAAATAAGCTGAACACCAATAAATTTTTATTAAATCTGAGCCATTTATCAACAGCTCAACTCATCTGCACCCGTAATCATTTGGGTTAAAAATGAAATGGTCATTATATAATGTTGCAAGTACGCAGCCATTAACAGGTACCATTAGATTAGTCTCACACCCAAATTGGTACGTTTGGGGTGGACCATTTAAAAATGTATAGTCCTCTGCTCGTTCAATATCATAACCAAGTTATCTAAATTGCCACTACCTAGAAATGAAATCAAAATAAATAAAAAAATTGTAATTGAAAGAAAAATAGGCATGTATTATCAAGCACTTGTTATAATTCAATGATCTTAACGAGTATTTAACTTAATAACACTCAATATCTAACATTATTTTAAAATTTTGAATTTCAATTAAATTTAAAATTATTATTATAACTTACTTGAATTTATTATATTATAAATGTTATAATTTATATAATTTTAAAAATATTAAACTAAAAAAATAACTATTAAAATTGAATAATTCAATTTCAATATTTTATATTTAATTAATATGAACATTTTTACACATAATTTCTTTTCATTTTATTATTTTTATATATTTTAATAATAATCAACTCATAATTTTGAAGAAAATTCAATGATACTTAATATTTTAAAGTTTACTTTTAAAAAGATTATCTTGCAAAATAAGAGATTAAAAACTCAAATTTGACCCTAAACTAATTGAAAATAACTATTTTAATAGTAAAAATTCAATCCTCCAAGTTCCCTTGTAGATAGGTTATCTTATACAATAAAAGATTAGAAGTTCAAATTTTATGTTAAATTAGTTGACAATAAATTAAATTTTTTTTATTTGTTTCGCTTAAAATATATTTTCTAATTTGCAGTGGCTATTAGAACTTTGAAGTTGATTGTTGCTCTTCTCGCCACCAGAAGGCCCGTGTACACACGCACTTTCATATTATTTCTTGCACGATACGCCGATTTTCCTCTGCAACAGCCTCGTGTAATTTCCTCTTCTCTTCTCTATTTCTTTCTCTTTTACCTCGTATCATTTCTCTCGATTTTTGTGTCCTTGGACCATGCTTTTGATGATTTTCATTCTATTTTCTGTTTACTTTTTTAGGATAAGAAGAAAAGAATGGACAAGGAAATAAATTTCTTGACTTTAAGACGGTTATATTGTTTGCTTGTTTAACTCTAATACTTATTAGTTGACTTCAAAATCATGAATACAAAGAATATATCCAATCTTTGGTCACAACTGTAATTGGGTTCTTTTGATTTTGGGTTATTTCAAATGAATTTGCATTTTGTGAAAAGGGGTCTTCTTGATTATACCCAGAAAAGGAAAAAATTGATTGCTTTATTGGTAGGTCTTGGTTTCTCTAGTTATGCTGCCTATAGAATTCATCATTTACCTTCAATTGCTCGAAAAAGAAAAAGACTTTCAAACTTTTTTGGGTCTTTAATTTCTATAGCAGAAGTTGTTTCTGATTCTGCTGGAACAATTGGAGTCATCTCTAAAGATTTGAAAGACTTTCTGCAATCAGAATCTGACGAAATTCCCAATAGTTTGAAGCAAATTTCTAAAGTTGCAAAGTCATCTGAGTTTTCTAAATCAGTAATTTGCCTGACAGAAGCTTTAACTTTGGGGATTTTGCGGGGTTATCAATCCAGTTCAAGAATTAATCGTGATTCTAGTGCTAATACAAATTCAAGTTTCTTGGACAAGGTTTTTGATAAGCTTTCTACTCCGGCTGGGTCTGGTTTTGTTTCTATAATTGTTGGAAGCTTTGCTAGGAACTTGGTCATGGCTGTATATCAAGGTGGGACCTCTGGTAGTAGTAGAGAGCTGAAATCCAATTCAGATTTGAATCTGAATAATAGTGCTATTACCAGTGATTATGTTAATGGTTTGGAAATGAATTCTGCTACCAAATTTGTGGATGTGGTCACTGGCCATAAGTGTAAAGAGCTTATTGGTGATTGTATTCAGTTATTTGTGAGCACTGCAGTTGCTGTTTATCTTGAGAAGACTATGCACATCAACACCTATGATGAAATTTTTGCAGGATTAACCAATCCCAAGCATGAAAAGAAAGTTGGAGAAGTACTGGTTTCAGTATGCAATGGCGCGGTTGAGACTTTAGTCAAGACATCTCATCAAGTCTTGACAAGTGTTGATTCTGATCAAAAGTCAAGGTTGGCCATTGATCAAAGAGAAGGTGCATTAGAGAATGAGTTATTTGAGAATGAGGTATCTACAAGCAAATTAAAAGCAAGAAAGTCATTCGATGAAGTTGAGGATGGTGGGTGGGTTAATAAAGTATCATCTACTTTGGCAGTGCCAAGCAATAGGAGATTTGTTCTTGATTTGACTGGGAGAGTTACATTTGAGACAGTTACATCATTCTTGGAGTTTTTGCTGGAGAAACTTTACGAAGGAATAAAGAGATGTGCTGGTGTTGTTCATGAAGCTGTTGTTGACATTAGCCTTGGAGTTGTGAGATATGTTACTGCAAAATCTTCTGTTCTTGCAACTATATGTCTTTCTTTGTGCTTGCACATAATGGATAGTGCTTGGATTTTGTTGCCAGCTTAAGCCATTGAATGTTTCTCCATAATCATCATTTTTCATTGTTTTTTCACATAATCACCATTCACAATCTGTTTGTTTGAAGGACTCATTTATGTTATTATATTTCTTTGTACAGCTCAATTCGCATCTTCATATACCAGCTTCTGTAAAGAAGTTAATTTGATGGAAGGATACTTCAATAAATACATTTACATATTATAATTTAATTCTGTTTTCGATTCATTAGAACCATAACTACTTACTGGCACCATTGATGGATTTGCTGGGGATAGAAGCAACCTATACTTATAATGCCCTTTATTCTGCCTTTTATCATTTTGTATGCAACTGATTATGAAACTGTATATTATGCTTCTCATTAATTCTTTTTATATTCTAAATAATTGTGATCAAATATTGATTGCATTCAATAGCTGCAACAGTACTTGAAGGCTTCAAGCTTGTGACCATTGTTCCATCTTAATTTTACCACTATATATATATATATATATATATATATATATATATATATATATTACACATTTTAAAAACAAAAAATATTTTTGAAAAATATTTTTTAGTGGGGAAATATATAGTATCTAACAGGAGCTTTGCATCTTCTGTTAGAAGATTGCCCCATTGCCATTTCCAATGGGAGTTTGCATCTTCTTAAGATTTATCCACAGATTTTCAGTTAGGCAGTTGTGTCATGTGCTTCATGATGATTGCAGCTCCAAGCCACTTTCAGACTTGCTGTTAACAGTACATCATCTGTTTTGGCCGCTTCACATACTTTTTGGATTTTGAGGATCTTGACAGTTGATGAATTAGTTTCACAAGGCATAAGGTTTTATTGGATGACTGTCAAAGTTGAAGAAGCTGGAGATTGAAACTTAAAAACCACAATATTGAACCAAAATGAAAAGTTACAAATTAAAAATTAAAAATTAAAAAAGATGAAGAAAATAACATCAGCATAACACTTGAAAATAACCTAATTTACACAAAAATTACAATTGAATATAACAGAAAGGATCGAATGCCTCTGTTAAATATCAGCATAAACTGCATAAAGCCATCTGCACTGTAAGCAGTTCTATCAGATATTGATCAAGATTTCCTCTAATGTAATTAAAATCAGCAAGGTTCAGTGACATTATTTAATGGGCTATTAAGCTCAAGAGTCATTCAGCAGATGAGGTTGATTACACTTTTCTGCTTTGAGTAGGAAAAAAATAAAAAAAAAACAAATAATCTAATAGACAGAGTTCATCCTATCTACCAATGTTTGGGTTCCTCTGTAGTCGGCAAACTGGAAAAGAGGACTTACCTCATCCAGTTCCCACTGCCATTGAAGACTCGAGAGAATCAGTATGGCATCTACTAAGTAGAGTTTGCATCGCTTTCTTTTGCAGCTGCCTCTTCCTGAAGCTTCTTTTTCCAGTACTCATCAAGTGGGGGCCCAAATATTGCTTTTCCAGAAAGAACTCCAATCCTGCAAAATTCATGTATAATTATTTTACATAGCCTAGGAAACATGTCACTAAAAAGTCCGGTGAAGCCCTCTGCACCATTTGAAAATTTCAGCTAGAAGATTGTACAAAATAGTACAAAAAGGTTAAAGGTGAATAAAACTTTATATGTAAGCCTATACTAACAGACAGCACTGAGAAAACACAAAGATTGTTAGAAATTTATAAGGTTTTCTAATGTAGACTCTTATCAAATTACAAACCTAAGAAAGCAATTAACATTCACCTCTTTCTTTCACACCCAGCATGACATTTCACATCAATTGAATTGGTCAAGGGAAAGCACTATTTCAGATCCAATGAAATGGCATGTATTCCTATATTAATTTTTTGCTTTACACGCCTTATGTTGAACTTCTAATAAAAAAAATGAGAGTATAACTAATGAAGTACACAAAAGGTGGTGATTTTTATGCATGATTTTTACCTAGAATCTCTGTAACAAGAATAATAATGCATTCTCCTTTTTTGCTTTACAATCAAAGATAGAGAACATGATGTGATCCTAGCAAGCTTGCAAGAATACCATGATAAACTTCATGGTGATATGAATGAAGAAGATTTTCAAAGTGTTCTAAATCATCAAGAATACATAAATAAGAGTGCAAGTAATCTACTACACATGTACATTGGATCAACTACAAGAGCTAGGGCCAAAAGGATGAAAGATGCTTTTAATGGGCTAATTAAGAAGATATGGATTAAGAGCTTCGCGCAAGGGTCAGATTGTTAATGGGCTAATTAAGAAAATATGGATTAAGAGCTTCGCGCAAGGGTCAGATTGTATTCAAGGGAGTTCAAATGGCCTAATTAATCTAGCTCAAGCCCGATATCATATTTGGCTTAAACATTTTTTAATTATTTGTTTAGTGAGTTTTAGGCCTATTTTAATGTCTCCTAAGGTTCAAAACGAATTTTTACTTATTTATCTTGTTTCAGGAAAGTTTATCCTTATTTAGAAAGATTATATTTATCTAGAAAAGTTATCATTAACTAAGAAATTATTCTTATCTAGGAAAATTATCCTTATCTAGGAAGATTAGTCTTATTTAGAAAATTTATCTTATCTAGGAAGTTAAAATTAGGGTTTTCACGTAAACTAGTCATTATAAATACCTAGCTATTTATGTAAAAGAAAAAACTTAAGACTTTTGATTAATATAAATTTTGTGAGAAATTTTCTCAATTTTGGTTATTACTAAGAATCATTTTAAACTTATCAAAACTAACCACTTTTGTGGTGTTCATCAATTATACCAAGGTTCTCTAGCACAGGTTGCTATTGAGTCAAGATTTCTTGTTCAAATCTGATTTGGCTTTCCAAGAGGTCGCATACCATGCATTAAGGTGTTGGGTCTCAAAGTAAGTCGATTGGGATTCGCATCAGTTTGGTATCAGATCTTAGACTCTAAATCAAGTTTGCGTATCTTTAATTTTACTTTATTACCACGTTTTCTTGTTTTCGTTTGTTTCCGTTTCTTTCGTTCCATTTCATTAATCTTCGTTTGAGTTTACATTTTCTATTTGAGTTGTTAAATACTTGTTAAAAAAAAAATTCAGCATTGAAAAAAAAATTCAGCATTAAAAAAAAGAAGCTGATTGAAAAAAAAATAAAAAAAAAAAAATAATTCAGTATTGAAATAGGATCTTACTTTTCAACTCAAAAATAAAAAATAAAAAATAAAACTAGAAAAACTCTTAAAGTTTGTTATCTAATTTTTTGAATTGCATAATTCTACTTCTTTGCTATTCTAAAATAATTATTACTAATTATTCCTGATCATTTAAATTATTTTCCTTTTTCGTTTAATTGAATTCTAGTCTTAGTTTGTTTATTTTCTTTTGATTTTCGTTTCTATCAAATAATTTTTTTTCCCTCAAGGAAGTTATTGTCCATTTCGATTGTTAGACTTATTAATTTATGTCAAAAATTCATACTTTCGCTTGGTCAGTTGATGAATTTTGCAATTTAATTATTTTGATTCGTTTGAGTGATTTTTGTAAGAACTTTAAGCGAAAATTGAGTGGTAGAAGGCAAGAATGTGAGCTCATCTAGAGAAAAGCCATTGAGAAATGTGATTAAACACAAGTGAACTTGAGTGACGTGAATACTTGAGTGAAACACGTAAGAGAGTAAAGTGAGAAATTCTTTTGTTTTTATAACATTCTTTACAGGTTATCACAATGAGTAACGAAATAAAAGACTTTCAAGCAATTGATATTGCCTTTAAGTTGAGGCATTTGAAAAGCATTTCCAAGTTATGAACTTACAATTTGTAGAGATGAAGGATCGAGTGGAGAGACTTGAAGGTTCGACCATAAGGGGGCAGAATTCAAATGCTCCGAGACAAGCTAGAAGAGTTCAGAGGAAAATTACAAATGATGAGGGTTTGAATAGCGAATTTGATGATGTCGAGGTCGACTAAAGGAGGAATAGAAGAAGAAACAGGCAAGAAGACAATGGGAGAATAAAACTAAAAATTCCTATTTTCAGTTGAAGAATTGATCACGAGGCTTATCTAAATTGGGAAAGGAAAATTGAACTTGTCTTTGATTGCCACGATTACTCCAAATCCAAGAAGGTAAAGTTGGCAGTTGCCGAGTTTGATGATTATGCCATTACTTGGTAGGATGACACCAAGCAAAAAAGGAGGCGGAATAAAGAAAGACCCAATGAAGGGTGGGAAGATTTGAAAACTATAATGAGAAGGAGTTTTGTCCCTAGCTGCTACTACTACAGGGAGTTATACAATAAATTGCAAAACCTTACTCAAGGTTCCAAGAGCGTGGAAGAATATCACAAAGAAATGGAGGTAGCAATGATTCGAGCCAAAATAGAGAAAGACCGAAAAGCTACTATGGCTAGATTTTTAAATGGGTTAAATCAAAATATTACTAATGTGGTGGAACTACAACATTATGTAGAACTTGAGGATATGTTGCATGTTACCATGAAAGTGGAGAGACAATTAAAAAGAAGGGGTAGCAACAATCGATTTGTTTCTAATTCCTCAAATTCATATAGACTCAATTGGAAGAAAGAAGAGTGGGAGAAGGAAGATGAGGCTCCATTCAAGCCAAAAACTGATTCCTCTAAAGAAGTGTCCAAATCTTTCAACAAAGAGAAGGACAAAGGTAAACATGATTCTCAAATTCATTTTAGAGATATTAAATGTTTTCGTTGTTTGGAAATAAGTCACATAGCCTCATAATGTCCAAATAAAAGAGCTATGACAACAAGACATAATGGGGAAATAGTTTCGGCTAGTGAAGGAGAAGAAGATAATGATGTTGATTTCATGCCACCTTTGGAAGATGTTAGTGATGATCATGAAGTAGCAAGGGCTGTCCAAGGTGAGATGCTAGTGGCAAGGCGAGCTTTAAATGCACAAGCTCAACAAAAATATAACCAGCAAAGAGAGAATTTATTTCATACTAGATGCTTTGTAAACAATAAGGTGTGTAATGTAATCATTGATGGGGTAGTTGTGTTAATGTTGCTAGTACCACCTTAGTTGAAAAACTGAATTTACCTACCTTAAAACACCCCAAGCCTTAAAAACTGAAATGGTTGAATGATTGTGGGGAAATTAGGGTTAACAAGCAAGTGCTAGTATCTTTTTCTATTGGTAGGTACAAAAATGAGATTTTATATGACATAGTACCTATGAAGGCTGGTCATATATTGTTGGGAAGACCTTGGCAATTTGATAGAAGGGCCATACAAGATGGTTTCACAAATTATTACACTCTTAATAAAGATGGAAAACACATTACCCTTGTACCTCTTTCACCAAGAGACGTACATGAAGATGAATTGAAAAGACAAAAGAGTGATAAAAAGAGAGAGAAAAATGAGGTCGAAAGAAAAGAAAAGAGAGAGTGAATTTGAACAAAAGAATAGTGTGGCAAAAGAGTCAAAAAATGAGAAAAAGAAAGAAAGATTGAGTTTGAGTGAGAGGAAGGAGAGAAAAGAAGAAGTGAGCAAAAAGAAATACTCGAGTTTTTATGCAAAAGAAAGTGATATTAGGGATGTAATGAATAGTAATCGAACCATACTTGTGCTTTTGTACAAGGAAGTCTATTTGAATGCTAAAGATCTTAACCCTTCCTTGTCAAGTGTTTATATGTCTTTGTTACAGGATTATGAAGATGTCTTTCCCCAAAAAGTCTGTAAAAGGTTACCACCTATACAAGTTGTCGATTTGAGGACAAATCCTTTTAAAGAGAGGGGGAATGATGCGATCCTAGCAAGCTTGTAAAAATACCATGATAAACTTCATGGTGATATGAATGAAGAAGATTTTCAAAGTGTTCTAAATCATCAAGAAAACGTAAATAAGAGTGCAAGTAATCTACTACACATGTACATTGGATCAACTACAAGAGCTAGGGCCTAGGGCCAAGAGGATGAAAGATGCTTTTAATGGGCTAATTAAGAAGATATGGATTAAGAGTTTCGAGCAAGAATCAGATTGTATCCAAGAGAGTTCAAAGGGCCTAATTAATCTAGTTCAAGTCCGATATCATGTTTGGCTTAAACATCTTTTAATTATTTGTTTAGTGAGTTTTGAGCCTATTTTAATGTCTCCTAAGATCCAAAACGAATTTTTACTTATTTATCTTGTTTCAAGAAAGTTTATTTTTATCTAGGAAGATTATACTTATCTAGAAAGATTATACTTATCTAGAAAATTATTCTTATCTAGAAAAATTATCCTTAACTAGAAAATTATTCTTATCTAGGAAGATTATCCTTATCTAGAAAGGTTAGTCTTATTTAGAAATTTTATCTTATTTAGAAAGTTAAAATTATGGTTTTCATGTAAGTTAGTCATTATAAATACCTAGCTATTTATGTAAAAGAAAAAACTTCATACTTCTGATTAATATAAATTTTGTGAGGAATTCTCTCAATTTTGATTCTTACTAAGAATTGTTTTGAACTTATCAAAACTAACCACTTTGTGGCGTTCATCAATTATACCAAGGTTCTCTAGCACAGGTTGCTATTCGGTCAAGATTTCTTGTTCAAATCTGATTTGGCTTTTCAAGAGGTCGCATACCATGGATAAAGGTGGAAAATTATTCTTATCTAGGAAGGTTAGTCTTATTTAGAAAATTTATCTTATTTAGCAAGTTAAAATTAGGATTTTCATGTAAGCTAGTCATTATAAATACCTAACTATTTATGTAAAAGAAAAAACTTCAGACTTTTAATTAATATAAATTTTGTGAGGAATTCTCTCCATTTTGGTTCTTATTAAGAATCGTTTTGAACTTATCAAAAGTAACCACTTTATGGCGTTTATCAATTATACCAAGGTTCTTTAGTACAGGTTGCTATTAGGTTATTGGGTCAAGATTTCTTGTTCAAATCTGATTTGACTTTCCAAGGGGTCGCATACCATGCATAAAGGTGTTGAGTCTCAAAACAAGTCGATTGGAGTTCGCATCAGAACATCCAGAAGACAAAGAAGAAGAATAAGAATAGTAAAGATGACATCACTTTTGCACTCAAAGTAGCTACAAATGTACACCAGAGAAGGCTCAGATCAGCAATAGCAGCTAAACAACTAAACCTGGAAAAAAATCCAAAGAAACTATAATTACAGGGATTCCATATGATCTCTTTTTTTTTTCCTTTCCTTTTCACAAAATGCCCATTGAAAATTTATTATTCTAAACAAATTCATGTTTTGCATCAAATTACCATTGGGTTGAAAAAGATACAGCTAAATGCAGGTGTTATTTTGAAGCTAATGGCAATCTTAGATTCTTACAGAAAATGAAAGGGAATTTTACAAAAATACTAAAAAAATAAGAAAAAATTCATTTTTAACGTTACAAAAATATTTTTTCAAAAATATTATATATCTAAAAATATTTTTTCAAAAATACGACATATACCAAAAATATACTAAACATATACCAAATATACCAAACATATACCAAAAAACAGTAATAATGAAAGAAAAAACAAAAGGAACCGTAAAAATGAAAAAAAAAAATTTAAAAAATCGTATATTTGTGTAATTTTCCCAAAAGGAAATGGGTATTTTTAGTTACTTTTGGTGGATAAAGCAAACTGTGTAGAATTAGAGAAAGTTGGACAAAATGGACCAATGATGTGTTATATGATCATACAATGTGTATCAAGTTGAGTGAAAAAATCTTAAGATGGCAATAGGACAACCTCCCATTTAAAGAACGTGAGTTAGTAAAGAAACAACATTTTTGTAGCTGAGATGAAGACCTCATACGCAGAAATACAAAATGGATAGAAAATGAAATGAGTATGTTTGATATAATGCTTGTAGCACTTATATATTTAGAAGTTCAGGAAAGAACAATAAATGAGTTTTGACCATGTGCTGCGCTGATGAGGAGTGACTGCAAAAGGACAAGAAAAACAAAAGGCAGACCAAAAATGACAGGAAGAGGTAGTACCAAAAGATATTATTTCTAAGTATTCATAGAGAAGGGTTAATCACAATAAAGTTACAAACTTTTTCTCATTCCACTCTAGTTATTTGGGATGACCGTGGCTAGGCTATCTAAATCCATTTACGTAAGTGCAAAACCAGTTTACAATCTGGTTAATATACAAAGATATGTCAACAAGAAAGATAAACCTATCAATGCAGATTACCAAGCTTTTTAATGTTTGCTTAATTTCTCCATTTTATATTTAATTTTAAGCATAAATAAGTGGCCTTGCAAGGATTGGAATGAACGAATGAAGCATAGGCTAAATTGGCTATTTCTTAAGTATGAGCCATCATTGCCAATGAAAACAAATTAAGCACTTTTTTATGTAATTAATCCTATAGAGAATATGACCTTAGATTGAACAGAATAGAGGAAAAGAATAGCCTAATTAATCATGGATCAAGATTCACAATTCACCTTAAAATTTAAAATTATAAAAATACAGAACCAGCAGAAACAAACCTAGAATATAATACTCAAAATTGGGTTCAAAAAAACTATAGAAAATTCCGATCCACCCTTGCGCGGAACATAGAGAATATTCTAACATTCTCTCTAATTTTGTTCTACCATAACATTTTGTTCACTGCATCAAATTGACTCTCTGATTGATTTTTTTTTAAAAGCATACTCAGCAAAATTATAATTTTATGACACAAAAACAATTAATAAGTTTATTTTTTTCCTTACAAAATAAACTCTACAGACACTGCAAAGTCCAAGTTAATGGACAAAATGAAGGCAACAGTTGCACGCACAACAGCATACAACAGACGTCAATTGAAAATAGAAAACAATAAAGAAAAAATCAAGGGAGAGAAGGATTTTAAATTGCAAAAAACCTCTAACATTGCCTACAATTTATTCAATCTCACTCAAAAGGCATGCCAAGGGTAGCATGGAACAAAGAGTTCTAGGAAATTTAACATTTTTGGTACCCATAAGCTGTAATCCATTACCAACCAGTCATGCTATACACTAGACGTAAACGTTGTAGTGAAAGTCGTCTCTTCCCAATTTGTGTCCACTATCAGTAAATTATGAACATGATTAAAGTTCAACAGTATTGGGTTCTTAAGCATTTCTACTTCAAATTATTTCTTAGAAATCACAAACAATGCAAAAATAAACATAAAAAAGTGTAAAAGAAATTACAAATAAAGCAACAAGACTGACTCTTTGACTGGTAAAGCAACTAAATTTATAACTTTTGCATAGTATAAGGTAATGGGTCCTAAGAAATCTGAACAATTACACTAAAAAAATTGCTTAATGATGACCTAGGATAGATATAGCATCAGCCATCAGATCAGAGAGAGAAACAAGAACGTAACAAAGAGGAGAAAAAGAAAGGAAACTTACACAACCGCTCCAATTACCATGGGGAAAGACAGAAACCTGCTTCTAAAAAACATGTCGAATAGGTTTCTTATTCAATTTATGTGGTTACGAGATTTGAATGGTCTTGTTCAATTCCAAGGTTTTACAGCTATAGCTGCTGCTGCTGCTTCTTTCTTCGTTTTCCTTTGAAAAAACGAAGTGTCTTACAATTACGGATCATGTGGAGATGGGCTTAAGAACTTTAGTTAGAGCCCATAATCAACAAACTAAACGTGTCTGCAAGGCCCAATGCTCAAAACTGTTACTACAGGTTAATTAGTTATAATCAGTTATAAAATAAAAATAAAAATTATATATATATTTTTTTTTATTTTATATTATTTTAAATACATAAATTTTTATTATTTTATTATGAATTAAATTAAATTTTATTTATAAAATTAAATTTTTACACAAATTATTTCAACGATGAGTTGAGTGGTTTTATATGTTGATTAGATCTTTAATTAAGGTTTTGACCAATCTTGGTGTTAATTAATTCTTTGTATTCTAGTTGACATTAGCAACTATAGTTAACATTAATTTCAAGGTCCTTAATATAAAGTAAATAAGTTTCTCATTATTATATTGTTGTATAAAATGTTCATACTATAATGGAACATTTTAAAAAAATTTACTACTATTTTATGTTTCTAAAAAATAATTTAATGTGTTAATTTAGATATCATTGTTCGGACTTTTCGCAAGTGTACGAATCGCTTTAGCAAGTAATAGAGTGAGCAGAGTATCGTCCCACAGAGAGGCGTTGTCAATTACTGAAATTTATATTATCTTTATTAATTAGAAAGAAACTAATTTGGTTTGAATGAATTTTTAAAGTAAAATTTAAATAAATAAGAAATCTCAACTTGGGAATTTAAAATATTAAAGGAAAATGATTTAGAATTTAGATTTCGTTAATTGAATTTATCCGGTTGATTGACTCAATAATGATTTCAAAACTAAAATGTTTGATGGATTGATTACTCTAAATTATAAATTAGTCTGTTTCGAGCAAAAATCCAAACATTAACATTAATGCAAGTGTGTACTCTCGTGATCACCGAATCAATGTTAATTTATTAAGATCCTTAGCAATTTCATAAAATCCACTAAAGTGTACCCTAATCTTTTAGTGATACATGCCTTAGCTTATTAATTCCATGAAAAAGCAACTATCGCAGCTCTCGCTTGTAAATAGCTACCTTAGATAGTAATTATAGTGGCCAATTATAAAACACTTATAAATCAAAATTAACAAATCAAACTATAAATTAAGAATAATTAAAATCATAAATTATTGTCATCAACCTTTATTATTCAATTAACTTCATCTAAATTTTAAAAAAATAATTTAGTTCAACATGATTAAATAAATAAAAGATAAACTAATCAATAAATTAAACATGTTCATACTAAAATTCACAAAGAAATAATAAGTAGAGAAGATAAAAACTCTAATTAATGATCTCTTTGATTGATTGAAGATCTTGAAATTTCAAAAATATTTTTCTCTAGCCTCATTTAAGTCTCCTTAGCTCCCAAGTATGATCTCCCTTTTTCCCAAGTTTTGGTTGCCTTTTTATAGATTTCATTTCTGAGGGCAGTACAAAATACCGGGTACAGACATGAAATATCGATTACAGAGCTCAAAATACCGGGTACCCGTATTTCATGCTATTTGGCGAAATACCGGTTGTCCAGTGAAATACCGGTTGTACACGGTGAAATACCGGTACCCGGTATTCTCTACTGTCTCTCGGGTTCCATTTGTACTTCAAATACCGGTTCCTCATCTCCAAATGCCCGGTATTGGCTCCAAATACCGGTACCCGGTATTTCATCCCCTGAAGATTATTTCCAAACTGAAAATCCAAAATTTTAATTTTTAAAACTTCAAAACAAAATCAAATCAAATAGAAATCTTTATTCAAACATAAAATCATAATCAAAATCAATAATCTAAACAAAATCAAAATCAAATCAAATAAAAAAAAATTCAAAATCAAATCTAAATCCTATTAAATCTACCAAAATATTACTAAATTTTAATTTTCAAATTGAAATTCAAAACTATATTAAAATTAATCTAACTTAAACAGAAACTCAATTAATTAAGTATAAAATGACACCTAAAATACTAATAAAAATACTTAATTTTAATGCCTAATAATTATTTAATAAAAATATGGTATTCTTGAAAATTTAAATGATTTAATTATATATACAAACATTGTATATTTTGTTTATTAGTTTTTTATATATATTTCTTGAAAGCTTGATATGAGTCAAATATAGTTATATTTTTTAAGATATGAGAATTACAAAAATAAAATTTAATTAAATTTTTTAAAATTTAAATTTTTAAATGGGGCATAATATATGATTTAATTACACTTTATTATTAAATTACAACCTTAAGTAGTTTTTTAGTTATAAAATCATATAAATATTTCATCATGAAGTTACAAAATTAATTATTACTGTAAATAAAAGTCCTATTGAGAAGAAAGCACACAGACAAGTTGCAAATCGATGTTATCTTAATGGGTATTTGACTTGTACGTATTTAAAAGAGCACTATTTGACTAAATTAGAAGCTTCTTCTCTCTAAATTTTTCCTTTGCTTCTAGTTTTTTATTTAAAGGTGTCGTCAACTCCCTCCGCCTTTTCATGGTGATTTTTGCTGTTTTTCCTGTGATTTTTCCCTTCTCTAAGTTAGGTTCTCTTCTTTTTATAGTAAATAAACTGGGTCGGATTGAACCCTCTTGTTACTCTTTCTTCTTTTAAAAGGAGTGACTGGAATTTTTTTGCACCAAGTACTGATTTTTTCATTTCTTTGATGGTGCATGCAAGAGTTTATTGATTTCTTAAAAGTTTGTTATCAGATTTCCATGATTACTTTTTGTCAGCTTTCTTAAGATTTTGAAGAATAAAACTACTCATTAGATCTGTTGGCAGTTATAAAGATCTAACATTTTTCGGTAGTTCACTTTACCAATCTCTCTCAAATATGACATTTAAAACAGTGATTTTTTTGTTCTTTATAACAGATCGATTCTCACCAATATTGAGACAAGATCTCTTGTAATCAATTAAGAGAACAAGATCTTATATTTCTTTTCTTTCTATGGCAGATTTTGTTAGAGATTATTCCATTGTAGAATATGAATTTCACTACCTATATTTGTAAAATATGAATTATACTTATATTAAGAATTTTGTTGTAATTATAAATCATTTTTTTGCTTTGTATTTGTTTTTCTTTTAATTTTATTAGATGTGTATAAATAGGATTGTATTTTTTTGATTAATTTAAAAAAAAAAAATACAAATTTCACATAATAATTTTAACATGATATCAGAGCTAATACTTTTACGAGATTTATAATTTCTTTTTACCTTTTCCATATTAGTAATGAATATCATAGCATTATTACTGCTCTTAATATTCACCCAACTTCAGTCCCGTTTCATGAACTTCATGGGTAACTTGTGGCTCATGAAATTCTTCTAAATAGTATGAATACTCCTATTACTAATTATTTGAACAGGTCTGGCCCATCTACCTTCTTCACATCACAGTAGTCGTCCATTATAGGCGGGCTACAGCCAACCCCACAACAGCAGTTGTTGTCGATGTCACTGTAGCAACCTCTTCAAGCATCACACCAAACTTGCTCATTCAATCCGAATTTCAGACGTGATTTTCAGGGACCTTGTCATATTTGTAGCATGCGCAATCACACTGTTGATTGGTGTCGTCGACGGTACTCTAATAAATCTCGTTGACAGTTTTAACCCCAAGCTAATTTTACCTTTTTAGGTGACACTTATCCCTCTTATTATTATAATCATGGTTGCGCTCATCATCTTTGGTATCCTGATATGGGTGCGAATTCACATGTTACACGCAATATCTTCACATTGAGCAGTGTTTCTGAATACAAAGGGGGTGATCAATTGCATGTTGAGAATGGTCAAGGTTTGCAAATTTCTCATCTTGACAAAGTTTTTTTTTTTTTCTTATTCACATAGTTCCTTAAATATAAATAATATTTTATATGTTCCTTGTATAATTAAAAATTTGCTTTCAGTTAATCAATTCGCCAAAGACAATAATATTTTCTTTGAATTTTGGCCAACTTATTTTTTTATCAAGGACCAGAAAGTCAATAAACTACTCATCCGTAGCCCAAGTAGAAAGGGCTTGTATGTGATGTGTCAACCATGTGCTCAAAGGAAGGAGGTGCATTCTACAAATTCATCTCCACTACAAGAAGATTGACATGCTAAACTCGGTCATCCTAATATTAAAAAAGTCAAACAAGTTATCAAAAATTTTAATTTAGGATCTTTTAGTTCCAGTTTTATTTGTCATTCCTGCTTTTTAGGAAAATTACATAAATTACCATTTTTTATTGTTACTCATTCAAGTTCTCAGCCTTTTGAAATAATACATTTTGACGTTTGGGGACCTGACCCTATCTTATCTCACTATGGTCATTGTTAATTTGTTATTTTTGTTGACAATTTCAATCGGTTTACATGGATTTATTTTATGAAAAATAAAAGTGAGGTTTTAGCTATTTTTAAACAGTTTGAATCTTATATTCTGCGTCAATTTCAAACCCAAATTCATACTTTTCATTCTGATTAGGGTGATAAATATTAAAATTTAAATAAATATTTTAAACAAGTTGATATTTTTTATCGTATTGCATGTCCCTATACACATAAGCAAAATGACTTATCTGAAAGGAAAATTCGTCATATTGTTGACATTGGTCTCACACTTTTAGCCCATGCACACATTCCTTTAAAGTTTTGGAGTTTTTCATTTAATATTGCAGTTAATTCTATTAATTGTATATTATCTGGTATCTTTACTGCTACACAAAGTTCATTTTTTTACTTGTTTCAGCAATATCCCAAATAAAAAGAATTTAAATTTTTTTATTATACAATCTTTCCTTTTTTAAAACCTTACAACTCTCATAAATTTTCCTATCATTCACAATTTTGTATTTATTTGGGTCTCTCACCTAATCATGCGGGATATAGGTATTTTAATCCATTAACTATATGACTTTATATTGCTCGGTATGTCCATTTTGATGAGTCAGTCTTTCCTTTTAAAAATTTACATCAATGTACAGACACAGGTGCAGTTTCTTCTTCTAGTCCATGGTGGACAATTTCACATCTAAACTCAGCTTCATTGGTACCACAAACAGCCCCACTACAGGTATGTTTTCATTTACTAATTTTTTTATTTTCTCATACCCAACCAAGTTCTTTATTTTCTTCTCCATTACCAACACTACGGTCCTCTTATATACCTCACAATTCACCATTATCAAATTCAGAATTAACACCAACTTCATCTCAACTCAAAATGGGACTTTTAACAGACTTTTATTCACCCATGAATAGCAGTCCCCTATCCTCCTTTAGACATCAAACTGCCTCTCCATCTACTTCCCTAGGCCTACCATTATTGCTCGATCAATCCTCAACCAACCCGCCACCAATCACTAACTCGCCACCCATTCAACAGCCCTAAGTTGTACCTCAAGCCATCCCGCCACTGCTGCAACTTTAGCAGCCCCAACCCAATGCCACCCATCCACAAACAATAACTCGCACACATTTCATGCCTCTTTGTACTACCACAATAGAAAAGTCTTGATAGTTGAAAGTAAATCATCCACTAATTACTTGGACATAGAACCTACTTCATATACTAACCTACTTCATATACTAAAGCCAAACCATATATTCAATAGCAAAAAGCTATGTTAGATGAGATTAATGTTGTACAACATAATAATACATGGCAATTGGTACCTAGACCGAGTGGTGTGATTGTTGTTGGGAATAAATAAATTTTTCGAATTAAAAGGAAACGTGATGGTACTATTGACAAGTACAAGACTCGGTTAGTGGCAAAAGGGTACACACAGGAATATGGTATTGACTATAATGAGACTTTTAGTCTAGTTGTTAAAGCTATCACCATTCGCATGGTGTTGTCCTTAGCAACAATTTTTAAATGGTCTACTAAGCAACTTGATGTTTCTAATGCCTTTTTATATAATACTCTTGATGAAACTATATATATGGAACAACCACTTGGCTATATAGATCCTCTAAAATCGGATTATGTTTGCCAACTTAATAAATTTTTGTATGGGCTCAAGCAAGCACCAAGTGCTTGGTTTCATAAACTTGCAACTTTTATTTTTGGTCTTGGGTTTCAGACTCTCAAAGCGGATAGTTCACCATATATGATACAGAAGGATAATCATCACCTATTTGTACTTATCTATATGGATGATATTTTTGTTACAGGTTCTAATACCTAGCAGATATGATGGTTTTTCCAAACCATGCGTGCCACTTTTCTTGTCAAAGATTTGGGTGATTTTTATTATTTTCTTGGCATAGAGGTAACTCATATTACTTCGGGAATGCATTTTACTTAACATAAATATATTTTTGATCTCTTACATAGGAAAGGAATGAATGATGCTAAAGTTTGTGTCACTCCCATGGCTTCTGCACCACCATTATCCAAAGATTTAACTTCTGTATTTTCTCATCCTGAGCGTTATCGTCATATTGTAGGTGTTTTACAGTACAATATTCTTACACATCCAGATATTTATTTCTCTGTCAACAAGTTTTATCAGTTTATGCGTCAACCTAATGAGGATGATTGGATGGCTCTCAAGCGACTATTACACTATCTCAAAGGCACTTTGTGGATGAGACTATCTTTCTCATATAATTCGTCTCTCCATTTACAATGTTTTGTAGATAGTGATTGGGCTGGTTGCCCGAATGATAGGTGGTCTACTACTGTTTATATTATTTTTATAGGTCATAATCTTATTTCTTGGATGGCAAAGAAGCAACATATTGTTGCTCGCTTTTCTACTGAGAGTGAGTACCGGGCGCTTGCTAATGCTTCTTCTGAAACAGTTTGAATTGTGTCTTTATTATTAAAGCTTGGTTTTTCTCCATTTTGTTCGCATATTTTATGGTGTGATAATATGTGAGCTGTTTATTTATCTTCTAATCCTATTTTTCATGCTCGTACTAAGCATATTATACTGGATTATCATTTTTTCCGTGAGCTTATAGCTAATAAGAAATTGCAGGTTCAGTTTATTAAATCTAATTATCAGCTTGCTAATATTTTTATGAAGCATCGGGTTATCGTTTGTTCATTTCAAATCGTGTCAAGTTACACTTTCAGAATCTTTCAACATCAACTTGAGGGGGTATTAGAGATTCTTCCTCTATTGTAGAATAAGAATTCCACTTATTAGAGATAGATTTTCTTCCTATATTGTAGAATATAAATTCCATTTGTATTAAAGATTTTATTATAATTAAGAATTCTTATTTGCTCTGTATTTATTTTTCTTTTAATTTTATTAAATATATATAAATAGGATTGTATTTTTTTGATTAATTTAAGAAAAATACAAATTTCATATAATAATCTTAACAGATTTAATATTTTAATTTTTATTATAATTTGTAGATCTATATGTTTTTTTTTTTTTTTTTTGAGATTGTCTTGTACTCTATATTTATTTTAAGTTTTAATGAATGATTGAATTGTGTTTTCTAAAAAAAAAAAAGAAAAAAGAAAAGTTGTTGTTAGGTTAGATGGCATATGCCCCATTGGCATTAGTTTGATAAGTTTCTACTTATCTCCATAAATATGAAAATGAACAAGTAGTGCTATCTTCTGTTTCTTAATTAAAATAACCATCAACAACAACTATTAATGGTAATTTATTATTTTTTAAAAGAAAAGACACTGCTAATAAAAAATTATTTAAGAATTAATGGGATATATATATATATTCCAATATTGTTGACTACCAACAATAAATCAAGAATTTCTCTTGTACAATTTGTCACATAATTAATTACTTTGGTATACCCATGCCACTAAATTAATATGTGAAGAATGTAAGGACCATAATGGATTTGTCAAAAGCTAGCTAAAAGGAGGAAGCTATTGCTATTATATAAATTAGAGTATATATAAGGGCCACATGGGGTAATTAACCTTAAAAAATCTTAATTTGCTTTCTTTTCTAGAAAGGAATTGAAATCCCTCCCATTTTTCTTTTTAACTAGTCAATAAGATTATTTCTCCGGCTGCAAGAAAATGACCCAAAATAAATTTTATCTTAAGTTGTATAATTTTCTGATATATATATATAGGATTAGAATTGTTTTTCACTTTCTCATACACATGAGAAATTTCCTTTAATTAAGCATTTGAAATCTACTATGGTAAGTTCTTTTCACATGATGTCAAATATTTTTCTATACTTATCTTTAATATTTTTTTATTTCATTTATTTTTATCTCATTAAATTAATATATATATATAAATATAATATAAACAAGAATTTTTCATCATATTGAAAATAAAATATTCTGAGCCATGATTCTACATAACATTGAACTAATAATCCAATAGTTAGAAACATGTATAAAATTAGGAATTCAAATAATGCCAACTTTGATTCTTTTAATTTTTTTTTTATTCATAGAAAAATAAATAAAATAATAATGATTAATGCATAATTTTTTTTTAGTATTGAAAAAAAGAAATTAATATTAAATCTATTACTTAAAAAAATATGTATTTTTCTTTGAGTTATATCTCGATATGAACAATCTTTTAAGCATTGAAATCAAATTTATTCCACTCAACTGCCAACTATATTATCTCCGCCAAGAACTGGTATACCTCTTCTGTTATTTATCAATTAAATTCACAAGAGTAGTTGAGAAATAGCATTTAACAAATTTAATTAATGAATCCTATCCCATATAATGCTACACCTATTATTAATAGATAATTTAGCAAAAGGTGTTAATTACATTCATAATTATGCTACTAATTGCTTAATTACTAAGTAAGATATAATATTTATAACATGCAAAATGTGCTTCAATTGCCTTTCTCGAGTGAATGTTTTCAGCTGAAAATTATCTACATGTGTGCTTCCACTCCACAATATATTTGTTCAAAATATGGCAGTGTCCACACCCCTCAAGATGGATAATATAGTTGGCAATTCAGAGAATATATAAAGAAAAGAAAAAGTGGGGAAGAGAAAGAAAGAAGATCATTAATTTTCATAATAATAATAATATAATAATAATCTTGGTTATATATTATGATGAAATATAGAAAAACACAAGAAAAAAGATATTGATCATGTAATCAATTGTAATTATACCTTGGAAATTATGACAGCCCTTGTTAATAATCATCACTAACAAGTAATTACAAAATCCATATGTATAATGAGTAATTAATAACAGAAAATAGAGTAAATTGTAATAATTAATTCATGGTTTATGCTTCTGGGTATAGATATAATCTATATGAGCAGCAAGAGTCCTTCTCATCAAGCACTCTTCTTCTCCAACTCCTACACAGCTCTCTGTTTCATGCTCCGCCTCTTCAACGCCCTATAAAAGAGCAGAGAAAACATAACCCAATTTTCAAAACCAAGCCAATAATCAATTTTTATTAAAAAATAAAGTGATCATTAAGTTAATTAACCTCTTCTAGCTGCTTAGTGTTAGGCGAGGAGTCAATAGAAAAGGCTGGATCGTGGCGGGCGGCGGTGGTTAGGGTGGAGGAGCAGAGGAGGAGGGCTAGTAGGATTAAAAGGGTGGCGGCCTTAATCTTAACCATCTTTGTTTGTTGTTTGTTTGATAAGAGAGAAGGTCGAGAGATAAGATAAATGAGATTCTGAGATACTTGGAAAGATTGAATGTGTGCAGTATTTGTAGAGGTGGACTAAAGTAATTGTGCATGTGAACTCGAAGAGCAGAGGTGAGAATTTATTAATATATATAATTATTAGAATAATATTAAAAATTAAAAATGTTGATAGATGGCTTTATTATTATTTTTTTTTATACTAGTGTTCAAATTTTTAAAATTAACATTTTAAATAATAATTTCTAAATATAAAAGTTGAATGTAGAAAATATCTCTTTAAATTTTATAAAAAAAAAACTTTTAATAAATATTCAAATTGATACGAGAATATTTTAGAATTGAAATTTTTTAATGTAAATTTGAGAGGTGATTTTTAGTTCTCATAATTAAAGAGATATATAAATGTGAGGTAGTTAAGTTTAATTATTTTTAAATCAGGGATAAAATTAAAAAATTAATTTTAAATTGATCAAAATTTTTTTTTATAAAAAATTGAATTTGGGTGAATCGATAAATTTTTCTATATAAAAATTAAATTTAAAAAGATAAAAAAAATTTATATAAAAAATTAAATTTAAATAAATCAAATGAAAATTTTTATTTAAATTAATAAATTTTTTTTTTAGTTGAGATGATACAAATCCACCTGAATTACTATCAAATTTCATCTCTGGTTTAAATATATAAATTGAGAGTAAAATATTTCCTTTTTCTTCAATTGAAAATAAAAATAATTTTGATAAATAAATAAATTAATCATATATATATATATATTCCAGAAAAGAAATTGGATAAAAAGAAAAAGGAATAATTAAAGGCAGACCAGGAATTAATGCACAAAAAAGAGGTTTGAAAATCATCATCGGAATTAAGACAGCCAAATTGGAATTCGCGATTTCTGCAGTTGTGTCTGTTGGCCTAAAAGTGAAAGGGAAATGGGTAGGCAGTGGTTCAGAATTTATTTACTCCATTCATTTTTTTTTTCATATATGATTTTAAAAATTTATTTATTTTTATTTTTAATTATCATTTTAAATTTTTAAAATAATATTTATTTATTTTTTTATAATATTTAATTAAAATATAATAATTTAATTTAAGATAAAATTAAGAATATAAATTTAAATAAATCATTTTTAATCTAATTAATAAGTATCTTAATATATATTTGAAATCTTAAATGACAAATTAAAAAAATGGAGGGAGTAATAAATTAATTAATTAAATAGTTATATACAAATAATATGTGACAAAATCTGGTATTGGAAAATTAACAGAGAGTGTAATTTTGGCATGATTAGGCAAAAGGTTAACTTATTTAATAATCTCTACCTCTATGAATTTCCTTGAGAGTGATATGTATGTGTATAGACTCTCATTTTTGGCTTGTGTACATAGCACCTTATAAAGAAATGGTGAATATTTTTGAAGATTTGATAGTATGTGAACTCATAATATATATATATATATATATATATATATATATATATATATATATATATAATTTGGTTCCGACAGAAATTTAAATTCACGAAAAATAATTTCATTTAATTTTTTATTTTAATTTTTATAATTTAGTCCAAGAGATAAAGAGGGGATGCTTGATTATGATGTTTGAGGAGTGTATAGACCAATTTTTATTAAAGAAAAGCAAACACTTATAACATGAATTGCCAATTTCTTTCTTTAAAGCACAGTTTCTTTCAATTTTTGGATAGCTTGGAAAAATACACATACCATCTCCCATTGACAATTAATGGAACACAATAAGAGTACTTGATTGAATGTGTAAACACCATTTATAAAGACATCAATATCTAGAATGCCCTAGAAGGACATCCATTATCCATAGCCATAATTTCTTCCTAATGTTGCTGAAGCATATGATTAGGTCACCATGACATATTATTTTCTATGTATTAAAAAAATAAAAAAATAAAGAATTATTAAAGGAGTAAAAAATAAATATTATTTTTTATTTTTTATTTTTAGCATTGAGGGATATGGAACTGGAATGTAAGTCAATTAATCGAAAAGTTCACTACCAGTTTACCACTGAGTTAGCAAACGTGAACTGGGAGCCAATTTTGATTATTGAGAATAGTTTGACATATGCATGTATCAATTAGTGGCAAAATAACCGTTCTGTTAGTGGACCTGAAAAGCATTAGCTAGTAATTGATAATGGGTGGCATACATATTTTCATTTTTTTTTTCCACAATTCACAGCCTAAATTATTGCCACTAATCAGACTTTGTGTGTTTAAATGGTCTAATAATCTATAATTAACATTAGAGACTGAATCTTGCTTCATAATCACCACAAATAATCTTAATTTATTAATTTTATCTGAAAATGGAGTGGGAGAATTTTTTTTTTTTCAAAAAGTTGTGTTTTAATGAATTAATTGAAATTTTTTTTACGAGTTAATGAAATTATTTTTTTAAGTATAAACTACGATATAATTTTTCTCTAATTCTATGAAAAAGAAAGATGGGAATGAAAATATAAGAATAGAATTCAATTTATTAAGTGTTATATTATGTATATTATACTTTATGCATATGTCATAAAATATTCTCTTAATTTTGTTTATTATTAATTTTATATTCTAATTTCACCAATGAAAAATCCAACAAATTTGCATTATTGATGGAGTGAATTAATTAGTTGTGAGCACAACACATTAAATAATAAAAAGGTATTTTTCTATTATTTAATAAGTTTTAAGAAAAATAACAATTTTAAAATAGTTATATTTAGTTATATATTTACTATTGCCGCATTGAATTTTTTTTTTATTTTTTTTATTTCTGAGGTGTCCAAGCTCACCCAATCCTAAGCACCTCTCCATAGATTATTCAAAAAGACACTAATTAACCAGGAATTAATTAATTAATAATAATAATAATAATAATAATAATAATTAAACTTCAAAGAGTGTAGTTTGTTTAGTAGGAGATTAGATTTATTTTTTTATATTGTTGATTAATATTTAATTTATAAAGTCATACTGAAAATATTCTTTAATTCACTATTAATATATATAAATATTAGATTTAACAGGTATTAATTAATTAAAAATTATTTTATATATAATATTAAAATAATAATTAATAATATGTTCATTATATATTAATAATATGTTTATAATATTGATAAATGTATGTAATTTAGTAGATCAAAAGTTAAATGATGAGTTATACAAATGGGAGTAACTCTTTTTTTAATTTCTCATAAATAAATTTATGATCTCTTTTGATAAAGATTTAAAATTTTGATAATTGAAATATCATTTTGAGGACATATTTGTAATAATATTATTAAAAATTTAGTTATAAGACTTTTTAGGTGTAACAAAGATATTGCTTATAATTAATACAGTCAACTAAATAAAGCAAAATCTGGCTTATTAATTGGCATATAGATATAATCTTATATTATCTCTAAACAAAACAAATTATAATAATATTCATTTTAATTAATTTATTACATATGTTAATATAAGCTCGTCATGATATTTATAAGTATCTATATTTTATAATATGCCATTCAAATATTTAGACAAAACAAAGAGAACAAAAACAAAGAAAGTAATACGTAATTAAATTAAAATAAAATATTTCTTTTGTTCTAATGCAAATAAAATCACCATCAAGAAGTAAAAGTAAATTTGGTAAAAGTAATTATATAAAAGTAGTGATAAGCAATAAAAATGACCTCTAATAATAAAAGGATACGTGTACATAAAGAGTTTTATTTTTCTCTATAAATAGGTAAAGGAAAAATAAAACAAAAGTACTATATCTTTCTGAAATCTTCGCCTTTTTATTTTTTCTCTCACTTTTAAAAATTCACTTATTTAAATATCGAAATCTCCTGCCGAGACAGTTTTCATAAATTTATGATCTATTCTTCTTTAATTATAGCTAATAATCAGGATTTTAATTTCTTACATTAAGATATGAATGCATGCTTGAAGGTTATGAGGTAGAAATTTAACTATATATATTATGTATATTACAAGTTTGAAAACTTTTTTTTGTGCTATTTATTGTTAAAAAATATTTTTAATTAATTTTATATATAATAAAAAAATAAAAAAATATCAAAATTATTCAAAAAATGATATATAAATATTAAATATTAAATATTTTATATAATAATAATTATTATTATAATAAATTTTTAAACTAATGTCTTGCTAATATTTTTATATTAATATAAAAATTTATATCATCAATCACAATATTCAACGAATTGTGATACCTTAAGACTATAAATAGCATTATAATAGATACTTTTTGAATATAGTAACAAAAACTGGGTAACTATATGTGAATCCGACATGCATAAAAATTCATATATTCATTTTCTTTTTTAACTACTCACTAATTTAAATGTGTGATCAATATATAATTTTCATGAACAATAATTTTCTGAATAAATCATATGCCATTTTGTGGGGTTAGAGTGGTATTATTGATCAATGTTCTGCACATTCCCAGCATGTGACACTTATCTTTCAAGGTTGCAATTGTCGGTGGAAAGAAGGACGGGGAAATGCAATCAAAGAAGAGCCATATATACTTAAGGGCAAAAGAACTGTCCCTCAATCAAAGAAGAGCCATATATACTTAAGGGCAAAAGAACTGTCCCTCAAATTCAAATATGATATTACAGAACAATACTATCCTCAAGAAGCTGTTTGAGGCAATCAACACACAATAGTTTGTTGTGTTTGTGAGTAGCGTCCCACCAATATTTTCTAAAAGCGGCTTTAAAGGGGAAAAACTTGGAAAAATTTTCAGCACATTCTACTCCTCTAATCAAAGGACTCCTTAATTTTGTGTAGTACCAACAGAGTTGTGTTGTGTCAAGCCCATGTTTATGCAAGTAATAGTTTGTTCTACATAAAGGCTATTAGTGCCAAATTTTTTGTGAATTGTTTTTTATCAATTTTTAATGTACTAAATAAGTAGATAAAGCCCCCTAGAGTATTTGTAATTATTTTAATAATATAATTTAATAGATAAATTTATCCTATATTTTATTTTTTAATTAACTTATTCTTTTTTTTTTTTTATCAAATTTACCTCAATTTGAAAATATAGTTATACTATCTTAAAACTAAATTGAAAATAATATAATACTATTTTCACATTAGTTTGAAAAGTAAGAGTAAGATTAACTTTGAATTTATTATATCATATTATCAATTTAATTTTTAAATTTTAATAAAAATTAATTGAATTCTTTTACTTTATAAATTTGATAAACTACTAATAATCAAAATAATAACTTAATTAATTAATTTTGCAATGTTAAAGGTTTTAATTAATTTTAATCGAAATTTAAATATTAAATTGACAATATAATATAATAAGATTAATTATCAATTTGATTTTTCACCTTTTAATTAATATTTTTTTATTATTATAATTAGGATAGAATTGCAACTAAATTTCTAAATTATATAATAGAATTCACACATAAAAAAAGATATATATATATATATATATATGTAGGTTTTTATACCTGAGAAAAAATATTATTGCATATATTATTATACATCACTCCTCTTTTTATTTATGAGAGTGTATTTTTTTGGATCAGTATTCATGAGATAATTTCTAAATACATGCATAGAATATGAGAGTGGGCTCGTAGACCTTTTCGAAGGGCATATCAATTTTTATATTTATTTTTTTAATGCTTAAAAGTAAAAAAAAAAAAAAAAAAAAAACATGGGTTGATATATATATATATATA